>JBBPBX010082014.1:0-15826 GCA_038048925.1 Garcialebias charrua | reverse complement strand
CTGTGGTGGACCACTAGGGGGCTCTACTCACACCCAGTGGACCGAATGTGTTACAGGATGCTTTTATTGTGAAAGGTCCAGAGGACCGGATGTTGTGTTGGTATATAAGGCGGTGTTGGGTGGTTTTCCCGCCAGTTGAGTAGGAGTTGATTAAAAGTGAAGAACTACATCCCGTCTCCTGTGTCGTCTCTTCACCACCTCCTACACTGGTGACCTACGTGAACTGAATATGACGACATCTGAAGGTCCAGCCAGCTCTCCTCAGCTGTCCGCGGTTGTGGAACCCCCACCGGCGGCCCCGCTCGCTTTTGCGGTGGCCGTTAAAATCCCGGACTTCTGGCTGCACGCACCTCGGTCGTGGTTCGCCCACGTCGAATCACAGTTCGCTCTTCGCGGGATCTCTGCAGACGACACCAAATACCACCATGTGGTCGCTTCACTGGACCCATTGTCCACCCAGCGGGTAATGAGCCTGCTCGAAGACCCTCCTGCACAGGGAAAATACGACGCCCTCAAGGAGCTCCTTCTGCAGCGTTACACGCTCTCAGACGCGGAGCGCGCCGAGAAACTGTTTTCCCTCTCTGATTTGGGCGACGGCACAGCTCTCGAGCTCATGGAAGGCATGTTGTCTTTGAGAGGATCAACAGACTGTGAGTTTCTTTTTCTACACCTCTTCCTCCGCCGGCTTCCGGCTCCAGTGCGCACAGCCCTGGCCAACTCCCCGTTTCTGCAGCAGAAGGATTACCGCTCGCTGGCCCGCGAAGCCGACCGCATCCTGCTGGCTGCGAGGACGTTCGCGGTCCAAGCGGCGGTCCCCGGATCTCCAGCGGCGCCCGAGCTTCAAGCATCGCCCTCAGCGCCGGACGAGCCAGTGGTCGTAGCAGGAGTCGCCCGCAGGCGGTCAGGGGCCACACTTTGTTTCTTCCACCAGCGTTTTGGCGCCAAAGCACGACGGTGTGTCCCACCGTGCAGTTTCAAGCCGCAGGGAAACGAGTACGCCAGCGCCCGCTAGCAGTCGCGGCCGTTGGCGACAAGGAAAGGCTGCTTTTCATCGAAGACTCGAGGTCGGGGAGGCGGTTCCTGGTGGACTCCGGCTCGCAGAAGAGCCTCGTTCCCCCGACCGGCTCCGACAGGTTAGCAGAAGGCTGCGGGCCGCAGCTAACCGCGGCTAACGGCTATCCCATCAAGACGTTTGGCGAAAGGTTGGTGACTGTTCGTTTCCATGAACGGGACTTCCAGTGGAACTTTGTGGTAGCTGCTAGCTCAGTCCCTATTTTAGGGGCTGATTTTCTTTGTGCTCACGGGCTCCTGGTTGATTTAGCTAACAGACGTTTGATCGACGCTGTGTCTTTTTCGTCACTGCCTTGTGAGACGCGAGGAGCTGGGCCTTTAATGCATGCTAACTTTTTAGCTTCGGGTAATGTGTTTCAGCGTTTATTGTCTGAATTCCCCTCGCTGACTGTTCCTGATTTTGCAAACACAAACACAAAACATGGGGTCGAACATTATATTCCCACAACGGGCCCCCCGGTGTTCGCACGTGCACGCCGCCTTGATGCTACTAAGCTAGCAATAGCACAGGAAGAGTTTGCTAACATGGAGCGTTTAGGCATCGTGCAGCGCTCAAACAGTCCGTGGGCCTCCCCCCTCCACATGGTGCCCAAGGCAGATGGCAAATGGCGACCATGTGGGGATTTCCGCCGCCTTAATAACATCACAGAGAACGATCGTTATCCCATCCCCCACATCCAGGATTTTTCAGTGCACCTGGCTGGGACCTCCATTTTTTCTAAAGTAGATTTAGTACGGGGGTACCACCAGGTTCCTGTGCATGTGGAGGATGTCCCTAAGACCGCTGTTATCACGCCTTTCGGCCTTTTTGAGTTTTTGCGCATGCCTTTTGGTCTTAAAGGTGCAGCACAAACATTTCAGCGGTTGATGGATTCAGTCCTAAGGGGTCTGTCCTTCGTATTTGTGTACCTGGATGACGTCCTGGTGGCTAGCAGCTCGGCTGAGCAGCACTTGTCCCACCTCCGTGAGGTTTTTCAGCGCCTGGCAGCACATGGCCTGATTGTAAATACAGCGAAATGCCAGTTTGGGCTGCCAGTCATTGACTTTTTGGGCCACCGCATTTCTGCAAGTGGTGCCGTCCCGTTACCAAACAAAGTGCAGGCGGTGTCAGATTTCCCACAGCCCCAGTCTGTTAAAGCGCTACAAGAATTTTTGGGAATGGTTAACTTCTATAACCGTTTCCTCCCCAGGGCAGCACAACTGCTGCGTCCGCTCTATGGAGCGCTGAAAAAGAAAAAGCCCAACGACAGTGTTGACTGGACACCAGAACGCCTACAGGCATTTGGTGATGCTAAAGCTGCACTGGCCACTGCTGCCCTTTTGGCCCATCCATCCCCAGCGGCGCAAATAGCTTTAACAACCGACGCATCTGATGTTGCGGTGGGGGCTGTGTTAGAACAGCAGGTTTCCGGGGTTTGGCAGCCGCTTGCATTTTTCAGCCGTACGCTGCGGGACAATGAGCTGAAATACAGTGTTTTTGACAGAGAGTTGCTGGCGCTTTACCTGGCCACACGCCATTTCAGGTTTTTCCTGGAGGGCCGCCGGTTCACTGCATATGTTGACCACAAACCCTTGGTGTTTGCGATGTCAAAAATTTCTGACCCCTGGTCTGCTCGCCAGCAACGCCACCTCGCAGCGGTGTCTGAATTTACTACAGACATTCAGCATGTGGCTGGAAAATCCAACGTGGTGGCCGACTGTCTCTCCCGGGTGCTGATCTCTCCCGTATACGTTGGCATCGATTTTTCTGCTATGGCTGCGGACCAACGTAGCGACGCAGAAATACTCGAGCTCCAGTCCGGGCCCACGGGCCTCGAGTTGGAGGAACGGCAGGTGAATGACGGAGGTCCCCTCCTGCTCTGTGATGTTTCTACTGGCAGGCCCCGCCCCCTGGTTCCAGTTTCATGGCGACGCCGCGTTTTTGACTCCTTACATTCCCTTTCTCATCCAGGTGTTAGAGCCTCGGTGAAACTGGTCAGTTCAAAGTTTGTTTGGCCCGGTCTGCGTAAAGCAGTTAAGGAGTGGGCAGCAGCGTGTGTCCCATGCCAGCGCGCTAAGGTTAACAGGCACACCAAAGCACCTTTGGAACCCTTCTCCATCCCAGGTCGGCGGTTTGATCATGTGCACGTAGACCTGGTGGGCCCTCTGCCTCCATCACAAGGTTTTACTCATCTGCTGACTATGATAGACCGGACCACCAGGTGGCCTGAGGTGGTTCCTTTGACATCCACGACATCTGCAGTGGTGGCCCGGGCATTTTTGTCTACCTGGGTGGCGCGTTTTGGCCCCCCTTCAGACATTACATCAGACCGGGGCCCGCAGTTTGTTTCTGAACTTTGGTCTACCATGGCCAAGGGTCTGGGGACTAACGTTCACAGGACCACCGCTTACAACCCCCAAGCTAATGGTTTGTGTGAACGGTTTCACAGATCATTGAAAGCTGCACTGCGTGCTGCATTGACCGGTGACAACTGGATTGACCGTCTTCCCTGGGTTTTGTTGGGTTTACGTACCGCAACCAAAGAGGACCTGAGCTCTTCCCCGGCTGAACTGGTTTTCGGTCAACCTGTGCGCGTCCCCGGTGAGTTTTTACCTGAGGTACCCTCACCACAGTTTGCTCCACCGTTGCTCCATTTTTCACCTCAGGAGGCCCCTTTTCGTGTCCCTGGCCCGGTACATCATTGTTTACCGCAGTCATTTGTCCCTAAGAGTCTGGAGTCCTCTAAATTTGTTTTTGTCAAACACAATGCACACAGGACACCACTACAGCCTTTGTATGATGGACCGTTTCGGGTTCTTCAACCAGGTCCAAAACATTTCCTTTTAGATTTAGGGGGTCGTACTGAGACTGTCTGTATCGATAGGCTTAAACCAGCTCATGTTGTGTCAGATGATCAGGTTGTTACGGCCCAGGCTCCTCGCAGGGGCAGACCTCCATCCACATTGTTAACGGACTGCTGTCCCCCTGCCAGAGACTCTCAACATCCATTGGAGCCCGAATCTTCTGCAGGCCCTCCTCGGAGCCCTCCGCTTCATCAGACTGGTTCTGCAGGGCCCAGGTTCAGCCGTTCTGGTCGTTTAATCAAACCTAAAATGCGGGACTAGTGATGGACCTTACTGGGTGTTCTGGGGGGGCGTGTGTGGTGGACCACTAGGGGGCTCTACTCACACCCAGTGGACCGAATGTGTTACAGGATGCTTTTATTGTGAAAGGTCCAGAGGACCGGATGTTGTGTTGGTATATAAGGCGGTGTTGGGTGGTTTTCCCGCCAGTTGAGTAGGAGTTGATTAAAAGTGAAGAACTACATCCCGTCTCCTGTGTCGTCTCTTCACCACCTCCTACAATACCGTTATTTTAATGTTTTATTTTCATGTGTTTATATGTGTATGTGTGTGTAAGTGCAAATTTATGAAACTGTGCGCACCTAATGACTGCAAATCTAATTGCCCCTCGGGGATAATAAAGGAACTTGAATCTTGAATCTTGAAGGAGGTGTTCAGCCCAGCTGTTAACCACAGCCAGAGAACTGCACTGCTGGGCACGTACACACTTGAAATCAATAAAAGCTGTTTATATCCCAGGCGTTCTAGACAGACGAGCAGATATTATGTCGAGAGGAGGCCCTCTGAACAGGAATTGGAGCCTTCACCCAGATCTGATCTCACAAATCTGGAGCAGGTTCGGGAGAGTGGAAGTGGACCTGATGGCCACTCGAGAGAACTCTGTGTCCTTTGTTCTTCTCTTTAAATCCACAGGACACTCCCCCATTAGGAGTGAACGTGTTTGCGCACAAACCGTGGCCCAAAACGCTAATTTATGCCTTCCCCCCGGTCCCTCTGTTACCAGCTCTGCTGGAGAGGGTGATAAAGGAGAAATTGTCAATGATTCTGATCGCTCCGGAATGCACGAACGCACCGTGGTTCCCGGTGTTGCATCAGCTGATGAGTCGATAATTGAAGCTGCCATGGAGAGATGATGCACTCCTGCAGGCGAGGGGAGCAATCAGGAGTTTTCCTGTAATAAGTCAGCACCTGTGGGTCTGGTCGCTGAACGAGAACGCTTAGAAAAATTCGGTTTTTCTAAAGATGTAATGTGTACCATCCAGGGTGCACGCGCAAAATCCACTACAGCTGTTTACGCTTCTAAATGGGCTGCTTTTCAGCGATGGTGCTTAGAAAAACAGGTGGATCCAATTTCTTGCTCCCTAGGCTGCATTTTATTCTACCTGCAGCTGCTACTGGACAGAAATTTAGCTTTCAGCCCAATTAAGACTTATGCTGTAGCGATCTCCTCCTGTCATGAAGAGTTCAATGATAGAACAGTTTTCAATCATCCTTTAACAATCGATCGTTAGAGCGCATGGAGTAATGACTGTGTGATGTTTGTATTAAGGAGGTAAGATATGATGGGACTAGGTTTAGGAGGGTCTTATATATAAAGGATATCCAGTGAGTGTATCAGCACTCGCAGATACATTTTATGATTTTATTTTCCTTTTGTGAAGCACTTTGTGACTCTCATGTCTGTGAAATGTGCTATATAAATAAAACTTACTTACCTACTTACTTACAGAAAGATCTGAAACTATCAACACTTATCTCTCCTAGATCCTTCATGTCAACCGTATTAGATAATGTCATCAAGAAACTTGACCAGTGCAGATGTTTTTAAACACTATACTTATCCAATATACATGTCATTGTTGATTTTTAACTTTATCTACTCAACCGACGTCTGTCTGCTTGTTATGTATTGTCAATTACCATGTGACGTGTGCTGCTGACCACTTGACCAGGTCACCCTTGTAAAAGAGATCTCAATCTCAACGGGCTCTACCTGGTAAAATAAAGGTGATTGATTGATTGATTGAACAAAACGGTTTCTGAATGGCGCGCGTCGGCTTAGACCAATAGCATGCCCTTTGACACCACAATGGGACCTGGCATGCGTCCTCATTGCAATGACTAAAGATCCATTTGAGCCTTTGAGTCAGATACCTTTGAAGTATCTGTCATTCAAAACAGCCTTGGCTCTGACGTCAGCTAAAAGAGTGAGCGACCTGTCAGGTCTGTCCGTCTCTTCTTCTTGTCTCAAAATTCAAGGAGATGGTAGTTCAGGTGAACTTCAGCCAAATCCTGCTTTTGTACCTAAAAGCATAACAAGTTCATTCAGGTCCAGGGTCATTACGTTGGACGGGTTCTGTCCTCCTTCCCACAAAAATGCAGAGGAGGAACAATTACACCTTCTCTACCCAGTACAAGCACTCAGGTGTTATGTGGTACGCACAGCCGTGGTACGTAAATCAAATCAGTTGTTTATACACTTCAGGGAACAATCACAGGGTCAGCATTTATCTTCCCAACGTTTGTCACATTGGTTATGTGAAACTATTTCACATGCCTACAGTTCTTCTGGTCTCCAACCACCTGAAGGACTCAAGGCTTACACCAGAGGGATTTCAACCTCCACAGCTCTGCACAGAGGAGTCTCTGTGTAGGACATCTGCTCTGCAGTTTCGTGGTCGTCCCCGACCCACTTCATCCGTTTTTATTCACGAGATGTCTCTAGCTTTTTACTGACACATTCTGTTCTCAGAGTTGTGGCAGAGTGATTGTTATTTTTCAGTCAAACAACTGTAAAATAAAATAAAAATAAGAAAGGAAAACAACAATAAAACAATTATTGACAAAACAACACAGCCTTGTTTTTGTCTTTATTTGATGGACGTTGTTTTTGTACAAATATTCCTTCAAACAGGAAAAATCCTTTCTCCTTCATTGGAAATTTTTCCTTTGCCTGATATGAATAAACATTCATTCAGCTAAAATCAGGCACAGAGGTTTGCACGACTGAAATTCAATACGCACCAGCTGTTTGGATCAATGGTGCGTTAATTACGCTTGAATGAGGTGGATGTCAGAGTGTTGTTATGGTCCTCGGTCAGACCCAGTGAGACATGGACCATATCCTACTCCGCCCTTTAAATCCAATAAAGCGAAAGCTTTTTAAAGGGCAAAGCTTACATGAAATAGAACGTTGGTTACGTATTGTAACCCCAGATTCTATGAGTGTACGCGTAACCCTTTAAAAACTGGGCCTCATTGGCTCTCAATTGGCTGAAGAATATGCCTTTTGGGAGCTGACCCCGGTCCAGGTACAGTTTTATACTAGGATTGGGTGGGGCCCACAGCAGGTGGGCGTGGACTAGAAGTTTTCAGTGTTTTGGTGCGAGGCGTGGGTAAACCCAATAAAGCGAAAGCTTTTTAAAGGGCTACACTTACACTCATATAATCTGGGGTTACAATACGAAACCAACATTTTAATTTGTAAGAGACTGAACAGTCGTGGGAGCTTGCATATTCAAAATATGCTCAAAAAATTGCAGAGGTTGTCAAGTATTGTGGATGGAGACAAACTTTGTTAAAGCTTCTCCATGCCCCTTGAAGAGAAGCAAAATGTACTGAAGCTCATTAAAAAGTTATCCTAACTGGACTTGTGTCAACACGCTGCAGAACACCGAGGACAAGTTGTCTTGTGTGTCGCTGTAGTATAGAACAGAATATATCTTTATTGGCATCGTCATTGCACCGAAGCACAAAACATTGCAATTGACGCACATACCGTCCTTGAGAGGGGGACGTGTACACGCAGCCGCAGCAGAAATTAATCCGCGCCACCACAAACAGATATGGAAAAAAGGAAGGTTAGGTAAACAGTGGTATTCAAAAAAGATTCTATCACATTTTGTTTTACAGGACACTCTATGATACAGTCAAAAAACTCTACCAGCAGCACATTTAAGACAAATCACATTTGCATTTGAGGACGAAGCAGTGAGACAGTCCATGCGCTCCATTTCAGATTAGCCAGAGTTCTGATGATGACGTGATCAGCCAGCCTTATCTGTCTCAGAGGACACAGTACAGTTCTCTGGGGAGGGAGGGTTGGGGTGCGACAGAAGCTTCATTTTCTTCAGTTGCTCCACTCTGGAGATTTTGTAGACAGCCTGTCCAGGCTGTCAGGGAGTCTGATTAGATTAGCGTGTGTTATCTTTAGGGCAGGCTCACAGTGTTCTTTCTGCGGCCTTGAAGTCCAGGTGGCTGTTTGGAATCCAATACACTCCAAATTATGGGAACTTTCCACCGACCCGAACTATGAATCAACCTCCAGATGTGACCCTCCTGGGTGCTGCACACGAGTCCCGAACCTTACCGGTGGTCTGCGGTCCTCAGTGGCCGCCTCCACTTTGCGGTTCAGCTCATACAACAGCTGATTCATTGATGTCACAGCTCGGATAACACTCTCTGTTTGAGAAGGGAGCTTCAACAGCGCGTTGATCGCCTCGGAAGTCTTCCTCATTTTCCGATAGAAGAGAACTCCACACAAGCCAAAAAGCAGAGCACCTACTATCATAATTCCAAATATGAATATATCCTTGACATCCTCGACAGAAAGCACGTCCAGGCATAACATCTTCCACTCGCCCCAGGAATCCATGATATAACCTGCAGGATGCGACTGCGAAGGGCACGTCGGTTCCCCAGGACCGATACGCTAGTATCTGAAAAACTCAAAAGATTTTCTCCGACAATGACATCCCGGTTCATTTCAGTCTGAACAAGACATGGGCAGATGCTGGCCCAACCTAAAAACAGAACCACTAAGCCCAAATTGAGTGGTGTGCTGTCTCAGTTCAGTGCAACGAGATGTTCAGACCTCTTTATTGGAGAAGCTTGACAGACACATGGCTCAACCATGGATGCTGTCTATCATGGTGCACTAAGATTCATAACTGGCTGTGATTATCATACCACTGCACCCAGTGGTTAACTGGACATCATTAACTTCAACAGACTCTTCCATTGGTACATTTTCATCTTTAAATCACTTCTTGGTCTGCTGCCTTCATACATCTCCTCCTACATGTCTCTGTGTGAGTGCAGCTACAGCGTGCGCTCTCAGGACATGATCACCTGCAGTGTTCCCTCAGTGAGGACTGAACTAGACAAAAGGACCTTCTCCTACTTTGCTCCTATTTCCTGGAATATCTTACAAAAAGATCTGAAGCTCTCGACCTTGACATCTCATTTTGTATGTTGCCTGTTTGTTTGTTTGTACAGCACTTTGGTTGGCCTTGTCGCTGTTTTAAGTGCTCTATAAATAAAATGGTATATGGGTATCTCTGAATGGCTTTAAGAATCTGTTGGAATCCTGGCAAAAACCAACGCAGACATGTTCCTGTTTTTAGTTTTCTACATTTGCGTATCTGTCTGTTTTGCTACTTTGACATCTTTGTTTTAACTTACCCTGATGCATGCTCAATAATCCAGGTAGAATTTTTTTTTTAAGTTTACGTCTGGTCCTCTGGACATTCAAAAAACAAACAAAAAAAACAAAAAAACTGTAGAAACGTTTCTTCTTTCGTCTGAAAGACTTCTTTAGTCTGAGATGCTGTATTCAGCTCAGTCTTATAAATAGCACCTTCTCACAGTGGATCAACCAGTTGGCTGATGACAGCCTGAAACCAGCTGCTCAAATGATCAAGGAGGACCATCAGCCTGACGATGGATCATTAGCACCCTGATGGTTGTTTGCTATTCACAGAGGGCTGAGTGATACTAGCAATAACAGCATTGTAGGAGGGGGACAGTTGAACCTGGAGGCCTCCACCTCTGTTTAATGATGGACGGTTTCTTTTCACAAAGATGGCCTCCTTTACTCCTCTCTCAAACCATCGTTCCTCTCTATCAAGGATGTGAACATCTTCATCCCTGAAAGAGTGACCTCTGACCTGGAGATGAGTGTAGACTGCAGAGTCCTGACCTGATGATGTTGATCTTCTGTGCTGGGCCATCCTTTTGGCCAGTGGCTGTTTAGTTTCCCCGATATAAGACTGATCACCCTCCTGACACTGAACAACATACACAATATTACTCTGTTTGTGCCGGGGGACTGGATCTTTGGGATGAACCAGTCTTTAATGTATTTTGGGGTTTAAAAGCCACTGGGACGTTGTGTTTAGAAAATAAACGTCTCAATGTCTCTGAAACTCCTGCAACATCTGGAATGACCACTGGTCTGGGTCTGGGTTCCTTCTTTTCACCTGATGGCTGCTGGAGTCCTGTTTGGGTTTCTTCTTTCAGGAAGGCCCAGTTAGGATATCCACATTTCTCTAGAGCCTGTTTTGTGTGTGATTTCTCTTCTGTCTGGCTCCTGAGTTAGTGGGGACGCTGTCTGCTCTGTGGTACAGAGTCCTGATGACTCCTAACTTGTGCTCCAGAGGGTGATGGGAGTCAAACTGTACATACTGGTCTGTGTCTTTTTTTTTTACTTGTTAAAAAAATCTGTATTTCTCTCTTATGTTTGTCTATTGTTGATTGTTCAAGGAAAATCGACTGTTGCTGTTACCATACCATACCATACCATTTTATTTATAAAGCACTTTAAACAGGAACAAGTCCACACCAAAGTGCTGGACAAACAAACACGCAACAGGCAACACAGACAATGAAGTACAACACGAAAAACATAAAAACATTGCAGATCATAAATCAAACGATCCAATACAAATCAGCTGGCATTGAAAGCGATGGAGTAGTAGTGAGTTTTTAACCGGGATTTGAAAACCGAGAGGGAGGGGGCCTGTTTGATGAGCAGCGGTAACTCGTTCCAGAGTCTTGGGCCTGCTACAGAGAACGCCCTGTCACCCCTGCGCTTAAGGCGAGTTTCTGGTTGTTTTCTGTTGTCACCATTCTTTAGTTTGTAGACAGGTCTCTGTTGTAAATGAGTCCTCGAGGTTCAATGGGATTAACCTGACTAAATGAAGGTTGAATGAAAGTAAGCAGCAAAATCTATTTCTTTATCTTTGTAAACAGCCAAAGTGAGTTTGTTTACATTTATAAACAGCCAAATAATATTTGTTTACCTTTGTAAACATCCAGTGTTTGTTTACTGTTTTGAAAAGCCAAGGAATGTTTGTTTACCTTTGTAAACAACCATTGTAAAAAAAATACATATGTAAACAAAGTGTGTTTGTTAAAATTTTAAGCAGCAACATATGTTTGTTTACCTTTGTAAACAGCCAATGAGTGTCTCTTTACCTTTGTAAATGGCCAGAGTATTTGTTTACCTTTGTAAACTACCAAAGTGTATATGTTTACATTTGTAAACAGCCAAAGAATGTTTGTTTAACTTTGTAAACAACCAATGTCTTTTTTACCTTGTAAACAACCAAAGAGTGCTTGTTTACCTTTGTAAAATACCAAAGTGTGTTTGTTTACATCTGTAAACAGCCAAATAATGTTTGTTTACCTTTGTAAACAACCAATGTCTTTTTTTATACATAGTAAACAACCAATGAGTGTTTGTTTATCTTTGTAAACAACCAATGTTATTTTTTGTAAACAACCAGGTTTTTTTACATTTGTAAACAGCCAAATAATGTTTGTTTACCTTTGTAAACAACCAGTGTTTGTTTACATTTGTAAACTACCAAAATGTGTTTGCTTACATTTGTTAACAGCCAAAGAATGTTTACCTTTGTAAATAACAATGTCTCTTTTTACCATTGTAAACAACCAGTGTTTGTTTATCTTTGTAAACAGCCAATGTATTTTTTTTAGAGTCAGAGTCAGAGTCAGAGAGAATTTATTGTCATTTGCACCGCATGTAGTACATGTGTTGAAAACGAGATTATGTACACAGGGTCCCAGTTACATCCAACAACAAATGCAAGAGAAAAACAATAATAACATCTAGGATTAACTAAGAGAGACATCAGCTAGTAATACACTAAGCCCTAATGTAGTAGAAAAACATCATTATAAACAGCAGCACGAACATGAGTCATTATGAGCAGATGGTCACAGATGAACGCAGCAACAAGAAACAGATCAGTATCAACATGATGTGACATTTTGCAGTGTTTATTCTTATTATTTATTTATTCATGAGTCTGACAGCCTCAGGGTAGAAGCTGTTCCTCAGTCTAGTGGTTCTACATTTGATGCTCCTCAACCTCCGTCCCGAGGGGAGTGGTGCAAAGAGTGAGTGTGCTGGGTGAGTGAGGTCTTTCATGATGCAGGTGGCTCTTTTTCTGCATCTGGAGGTGTAAATGTCTGTGATGGTGGGGAGACTGACTCCCACAGACTTCTGTGCAGCCTTCACCACTCTCTGTAGAGCTTTCCTCTCTGCAACTGTGCAGCCTCCATGCCACACGTTGATGCTGGAGCACAGGACGCTCTCCACTGCACACCTGTAGAACGAGGTGAGGACTGAGCTTCTCAGACCAGCTCGTCTCAGCCGTCTGAGGAAGTAGAGTCTTTGATGTCCTTTCTTGATCAGGCTGGTGGTGTTATTGCTCCAGCTGAGGTTATCATTCAAGTGTACACCCAGGTACTTGTAGCTGGAGACCACCTCCACCGCAGATCCACCTATATACAGTGGGGTGTGGGTGTGTTTGTTCCTTCTGAAGTCCACAATCATCTCCTTCGTCTTCTTCACATTCATGTGAAGGTTGTTCTCTTTGCACCAGCTCTCCAGATGTTCCACCTCCTGTCTGTAGCTGGATTCATCATTATCTGTGATGCATCCCACCACAGCTGTATCATCTGCAAACTTAACAATATGACAGCCTGGATGTGTGGCTGTACAATCATATGTGAGCAGAGTGAACAGAAGAGGGCTCAGCACACATCCTTGAGGAGAGCCAGTGCTGAGGGTGATGGTGGAGGAGGAGAAGTTGTGGATCTTCACGGACTGTGGTCTGTTTGTTAAGAAGTCTAGTACCCAGTTACAAATGGAGGGGCTTAGTCCAAGTGTGGATAGTTTGTCTATCAGAGTTTGGGGGATCATGGTGTTGAAGGCAGATGTGAAGTCCACAAAGAGCAGACGCACGTATGAGTCCTTCTGATCCAGGTGGGTGAGAGCAGTGTGGACCACAGAGGAGATGGCGTCCTCTGTTGATCGGTTCTCGCGGTATGCATATTGATGAGGGTCCTCGCTGATGTTGACGGTTGTCTTGATGTGGGACATGACCAGTTTCTCAAAACATTTAGCGACTATCGGGGTGAGAGCCACCGGTCTATAGTCATTCAGACCAGTCACTGTGGAGCTTTTTGGGACTGGGATGATGGTGGCAGTCTTCAGGCAGGTGGGAACTGACTCCAGTGAAAGTGAGGTGTTGAAGATGTCAGCCAGCACCTCACAGAGCTGGTCCGCACATTCCTTCAGAACTTTCCCTGGGATGTTGTCTGGACCCGTAGCTTTATGAGGGTTGATCCTTCTGAGACTACCTCTCACTTCTGCTGCGGTCACTTTGAGGTGCTCCTCGTCTGGTGATGAGGTGAGTCTGGTGCTAGCTGGTCTGTTTGGATCTTCAAAACGTGCATAAAACTTATTGAGGGCATCAGGCAGGGATGGGTCCCTGGGGCATTGTTTGCTTTTGCCCTTGTAGTCTGTTAAGCATTTGATGCCCTGCCACATGCTCCGTGGATCATGTGAGATGAACTGACCCTCGATCCTCTGTGCATACGCGGCTTTGGCCTTCTTTATGCCATCATCCAGTTCTCTCCTGCACTTTCTCAACTCCTCAGTTTTACCTTTGTAAACAACCAGTGTTTGTTTATCTTTGTAAAGAACCAATGTATTTTTTCCCTTTGTGAACAACCAGAGTGTTTGTTTACATTTGTAAACAGCCAAAGTGTTTTTTTGCATTTGTAAACAGCCAAAGAATATTTGTTTACCTTTGTAAATAACCAGAGTGTTTGTTTACATTGGTAAACAGCCAAATAATATTTGTTTACCTTTGTCAACAACCAGTGTTTGTTTACTTTTGTAAACTACCAAATGTGTTTGTTTACATTTGTAAACAGCCAAAGAATGTTTACCTTTGTAAACAACCAATGTCATTTTTCCCTCTTGTAAACAACCAAAGAGTGCTTGTTTACCTTTGTAAAGAGTAAAATAATGTTTGTTTACATTTGTAAACAAAATATTTGTTTACCTTTGTAAACAACTATGTCTCTTTTTACCTATTTAAACAACCAGTTTTTGTTTATCTTTGTAAACAACCAATGTCTTTTTTACCTTGTAAACAACCAAAGTGCATTTGTTTACATTTGTAAACAGCCAAATGTTTGTTTACCTTTGTAAACAGAATGTTTGTTTACCTTTTGAATAATGAACAAATAAGTTTGTTCTCTGATCAGTCTAAAAAGTCTGAAACATCCAGACATTGTGTGTGATTTTCCTATATCTGCCAATGCCGGGGAGCTGGGAGATAAGAAGTTAAACTGTGCTGATTTCATCATCACAGGAATAGTCAGTTTATTGATCAAGTCATCTCTGGAGTTTTGTTCTAACGGTTTGATTTGGGGTAAGGGAGAGATTCTCCGGTTCCTGTTGAGATTGGGTGATTGCTTATGGAAAAGAGCCTGGCCAACTCTGTTTCGCAAGCAATCCTTATCTAAAGGAATAAAAGGAGACAGGCTGAGCTCCCAGGGTTCAGAGAGTCTACCGGCGATGAAGCAATCATCTGTTTGTTTAACGCTCATTCTGCCTTGGGATTGAAACGGCTCTCCCAATCCACACTGTCAAATGGTAAGAATCTTTGTTTTGTGGTGGACCACTAGGGGGCTCTACTCCCACCCAGTGGACCGAAGGCATTACAGGATGTTTTATTGTGAAAGGTCCAGTGGACCGGATGTTGTATTGGATATAAAAGGCGGTGTTGGGTGCTTCCCGCCAGTTTAGTAGGAGTTAATTAAAAGTGAAGTTCTGCAGCCTGTCTCCTGTGTCGTCTCTTCACCACCTCCTACACTGGTGACCCTCGTGAACTGAATATGTCGACATCTGACGCTTCAGCCAGCTCTCTACTGCTGTCCACGGCTGTGGAACCTACACAGGCGGCCCCGCTCGCTTTTTCGGTGGCCGTTAAAATCCCGGACTTCTGGCTGCACGCGCCTCAGTCGTGGTTCGCACACATCGAATCACAGTTTGCTCTTCGCGGGATTTCTGTTGACGACACCAAATACCACCATGTGGTTGCTTCGCTGGATCCGCTGACAACCCAGCGGGTAATGAGCCTGCTACAAGACCCTCCTGCACAAGGAAAGTACGAAGCCCTCAAGAAGCTTCTTCTGCGGCGCTACTCACTTTCAGAGGCGGAGCGCGCTGAGAAACTATTTTCCCTCTCCGGTTTGGGCGACGGCACAGCTCTCGAGCTCGTGGAGAGCATGTTGTCCTTGCGGGGATCAGACGACTGCGAGTTCCTCTTCCGCCACCTCGTCCTCCGCCAGCTTCCAGCTCCTGTGCGAACCGCCCTGGCCAACTCCCCGTTTCTGCAGGAGAAGGATTACCGCTCGCTGGCCGAAGAAGCCGACCGCATCATTCTAACCGCGAGGACCTTCGCGGTACAGGCGGCGGTCCCTGGATCTCCAGCAGCGCCCGAGTTTCAAGCAACGCACACAGCGCCGGACGAGCCAGCGGTGGTAGCAGGAGTCGCTAGCCGCAGGCGGGCAGGTCCCGCTCTTTGTTTCTACCACGTGCGCTTTGGCGCCAAAGCACGACGGTGCGTCCCGCCGTGCAGCTTCAAGCCGCAGGGAAACGAGACCGCCAACGCCCGCTAGCAGTCGCGGCCGTTGGCGAGAAGGAAAGGCTGCTTTTCATCGAGGACTCGAGGTCGGGGAGGCGGTTCCTGGTGGACTCGGGTTCGCAGAAGAGCCTCGTCCCCCCGACTGGCTCCGACAGGTTGGC
>JBBPBX010082012.1:0-15827 GCA_038048925.1 Garcialebias charrua | reverse complement strand
AACGGCTGAGGTGCAGCCGCTGTAGAACAATTGATTTGATTTGATGTTTATTCATTCATTTTAAAAGAACAATACAAGACAGTTTCATCAGATACAAGAATACAAGTAGGATAAAATGAAGGGAGCAGAAAGAAGATGAAATCTTATTATATCTGCCCCTTATTTCACAGTTTGTTCAACCAATGATAACCTTCAAACTACATCACAAAATGAATAATTCTACTTAATTTTACTAACTGTAATACACAAACTACATCACAAAATGAATAATTCTACTTAATTTTTCTAACTGTAATACACAAACTACATCATTCTAACTGTAATACACAAACTACATCACAAAATGAATAATTCTACTTAATTTCTAACTGTAATACACAAACTACATCACAAAATGAATAATTCTACTTAATTTTTCTAACTGTAATACACAAACTACATCATTCTAACTGTAATACACAAACTACATCAGAAAATGAATAATTCTACTTAATTTTTCTAACTGTAATACACAAACTACATCACAAAATGAATAATTCTACTTAATTTTTCTAACTGTAATACACAAACTACATCACAAAATGAATAATTCTATTTAATTTTTCTAACTGTAATACACAAACTACATCACAAAATGAATAATTCTACTTAATTTTTCTAACTGTAATACACAAACTACATCACAAAATGAATAATTCTACTTAATTTTTCTAACTGTAATACACAAACTACATCACAAAATGAATAATTCTACTTAATTTTTCTAACTGTAATACACAAACTACATCATTCTAACTGTAATACACAAACTACATCAGAAAATGAATAATTCTACTTAATTTTTCTAACTGTAATACACAAACTACATCACAAAATGAATAACTCTACTTAATTTTTCTAACTGTAATACACAACACACTAAGCTACATCATCAGTCAACATAAGTGTAATACACAAACACACTAAGTTACATCATATATAGTTTTTGAGCAAGTCCTTTTTGACCTTTTTCTTAAATGTATACATTGATTTTGCATTTTTAACATCACTCTCCAGAGCATTCCACAATCGAACTCCCTGAATTGAGGTAGACCGTCCCTTTAAGCTGGTTCTGAATTGTGGTTTGATGAATATCTCTGTCCCTTTGAGATTGTAATAACTTTGTCTTTTTATAAAATTTCACAACAATAAGGTCAGAGTGGAACGTAGATGTTCGGCCATTCTTTATGACAACAAACAGGCGATGTAGGTAAACGTGTTCCCTTTTAATTTTATACATATTTAATAAGAAACTCAGGCAGGATTTTAACAGGTACAGTTAAACGTCTTCTATGCTTGGCTTTATGATTAAAACTGCTCATGTCGTTATAAAAACCCTAAAATCGTTCAAGCGTTCAGTTCTTCAGTCCAGCTCAACACTTGGTTTGTTGCAGGACTTTTTTAATTACAAGCACGTCAAGCTGGATGAAGGAACCAAAACGCAGTTTTGTTATGGAAACTATACAATAAATCTAAAATGTTTATCTTTATCAAACGGTGCAGTTAGGCCTGTCGTGATAAACAAACCAGTTAATCACATAATTAATGAAAAGGATCAACCCCATTTTCATTTATTGGCTTTATCGTTTCTTCATGTCTCTTTACTGGACACTGGATGAAAAAAGGCTCTTCACTGACCCCTCCTTTTCTCCTTTCTCTTTAAAATCAGTTTTAATAGCTAAAGTAGCTAAGCTGAGAAGCTAAGCTACAAGCTAAGCTAACAGGTCGACCTCGGGGGGGCATGGAGCGTCCGCCATTTTGAGAACCGAAAAACAGGAATGAGAGACAGCCCATGTCACGTCAAGGGGCCTCCCTCCCATTTTTCTTACAGACACACTGCTCGTCCCTCACTATCCATCCTTCGGTTCAAACAGTCTTATACTGCCATCCGGTGGCCAAAAAAGTTTCTACACAAAAATTAACCAACATTTCTTCTTAAATTGGACACTAATTACTAATTATTGTCAAATTTCAAACAATATTATTGTTTATCGCAATAATTTCTGAGACAATCGCCCAGCAAAAATGTATCATGACAGGCCTAAGTGCAGTTCCACTCCAGTAAATAAAAGTTTGTGAGCTCAGTCATTTAGCAAATCACAATAAAAGGTTAATTCAGGTCATCTGGGCAGTTTCTTTTTGTTGAAACGTTTCGTCTTTCATCTGCATCACTTCATCAGTCTGAGACCTGCCAACCCAGATCTGTCTTATAAATAGCGTTTGATTGATGTGTTTAGAGCCAGCCTGCTGTGGAACTCCCTGAAACTTTCTGTACACATGTAAAAAGGGACCATCCGTCCAAAACAACTGATCATCACGCATAACACCCGGATGTTTTAGGCCAGGGGTCACCAACCTTTTCGAAACTGAGAGCTACTTCGTGGGTACGGAGTCATACAAAGGGCACCAGTTTGATAAACTCTTTGGAAATAACAAAGCGTAAATTATTATTATTTTTTATAATAAACATATTTTTAAGAACATATTTTTAAGATAGACATTTTAAAATATATATAAATACAAAAAAGAACAACTGAATAAAATGAAATTTTAAATGCAGCTTAGTAGTGAGTTGTGCTATTTTTAGAACAGGTCAGCGGGCACCTCAAATAGTCCTTGGGGGCACCCGGGTGCCCGCGGGCACCGTGTTGTAACCCCTGTTATGAACTTGTTGAACATTGTCACAGAACTATATTTTTTCTAAATTCAAAATCAATTTTAATTGGGATATAAGATACCAGTTGCATCTCATGGCCTATATTATTTTAATATTTCCATTAACTATAGGTTACTAAAGTTACTGCAGGTGGTAATAGTTGGAGGGAGACAGATTCATCATCAGAGTTTTCTCACAATGATTAAAAAAACACAGAATCCGTTAACTGCTTGTTACAAATGTCTCCGTCCCAGAATGCAAAGCACGTCCAGCCTCGAGGCAGATGGGCTACAACTTCAGAACATGTTCCACTCCTGACGGCCAAGAACTGAAACCCGAGGCTGCGGCGGGTTCTGTCCGCTCTTCATCTCAGCTGAGGCTCACAGATGGCGGACTCGCCGCTCGGCTCGCTTGGCGTCCGTTTGAGAGCCGCCGACCATGTGCGGCCCTTTATGGCCACAATTTGGACAATTTGTAACCGTTTCAGCTCAACGGTGCATCGTGTCAGAATGTTCTGGTTCCATCTTCTAGGTATTACCGGACCTCTGAAGCTCCGAGCTGCATCCATTCGTCTGATCAGGGCCTGTGAGGGTCCATCATGTGAAATCTGACACCAGATGTTGAGGATGTTCTGATGGTAAAGGTGCTGGAATGATTCGGGCTTTGAGTTCGAATGTATGATGAAAGTGGCTCAACCTGTTTGTAGTTTTGATTTTCCAAAGCTTAAGTTTGCATAAATAACTCAGATAAACACGTCACAGTAACATAATTACCGTATTTTCCGGTGTATAGGTCGCACCTTTTTATGGATTTTTTCAAGGCCTGCGACCTATACTCAGGTGCGACCTATATATGGCTTGTTATCACTTTCGGCGAAACAAATGTTTAAATCCAGCTCATTTCACAATTACGTTCATTTATTAAGGAAAAGTTCAGCTCAGACACATATTTGCTATAATTTTTATCAAACAAATAATTGTTTTTAAGTGTTAATCTTCTTAAAAGCCTTGCTGTGCGCTCCTGTGGCAGACATTTGCAGCAGAGCTAAACGTAGGTGCGACCTATCTAGGGATTTTTCCAATCTATTGGTGATAATTGGACAATGCGACCTATACACCAGAAAATACGGTAATTTATAATTGAAGCTAGAATTCAGAAGCTGCATGGAGAACAGCTGGTTTTCTGTGGTTGTGGAGGGATGTTAGCCCACTCCTCTGTCAGTGCTTTGAGGGTTCTGCTCCGCTGTCTGCAGGTCCCACTGCAGCCTTTCAACCAGGTTCAGGTTCTGGACTCTGGACCGTTGAAGCTTCTTGGTTCTGTTCTTTCTGACCCTTTCTGTTGTAGATCAGATGCTGGGTCATGGTCCTGTTGGACCCAGTTTGGTCCAAGGTTCAGCTGTCAGACTCCAGAACCTTTTGGTCTGCAGGAGTTCCTGGTCCACTCAGTGACTGACGGAGCCCCGACCACCAGCCTCCACCGCCGTGCTTACAGACGGTTTGAGGTGTTTGTGCTGTGATTTTTTCCCCCAGACAACGAGCTGTGCATTGTGGGTAAACGTCTCTAATTTGGTGAAGGTTTTTGTTCAAGTCTTGTGGTTCCTCCTGATGACCTTTGACCTTTAATCTGTTGACTGAGGCCTGTAGAGACTGGTGGGACGTCCACTCTTGCTGTTTGAAATGTTGTCCACTTGTAATTTCTCTGTGGCGAGATGGACTCCAAATAGTTTGTAAATGACCTTTGACCTCTCAGACGAAAGGTAAACAGTTTAGTCTCTAAGATCAACGGTCTTGTGTCTCCTCCTCGGTCCTGTGAGTCCTCCAGGCTCCAGACCAGTCTGAGCAGCTTTTAAAGAGGCGCTCACGCTCTCTGACCAGTTGATCGTACCGATTTGATCAGTGGAGCTACTTAACCCTGCTCCTGACTCCCGTAGCGGCCGAGTCCTCTCGGTTCTCACATCGTCTCTGTGGCGTTGCTGTCAGGAAGTCCTGGTGTCGTCATGGAGGGTGACCTCTGTTGTTTCTGCAGCGTTGAGCAGACACACACTGACAGGTCAGGGTGTCGCACCACAGCTGGTCACATCTGGGACGCTCCGAGTCGGGCAGAGAAGAAGCATTTAGCTCAACGGTGGGGGCTTTAAAGACATTTGATTTAAAACATGGTGTTGGTCCTGGAGCTGTGCACGGCAGGCCGGGACCGATCTGACGAGATAAACCGACAAACGCATCGTCTGGTCCTGTTGGCTCAACTTTAGATTTCCTCCTCCATCACCTGCATGGTCTGAACATGAACGAACGCACCGTCTCGTGGTTTTCAAGGTTTATGACCCATAAATGCTCAGAACCTTACCAAGGTTACATTTATTATTTAATTCATAAAAAGACAAAATGTTGCCTTATCAAAGTGGTTCATAATAATAATAATAATAATAATGAATTCAATTTATAACGCACTTTTCATTAATGAAAATCTCAAAGTGCTACACGGTGCAACAGAAATTAAATGTCAATAAAACAAGTAATAGAACAAGTAAAATCAATAACAGTATCAACTAAGATCAAAAGTAGAATCATGAGGAGGCAGAGTATGCTCGGTTGAAAAGAAAGGTCTTCAAGCCGCTCTTAAAGTCAACCACAGACTGTGGGACCCTCAGACAGTCAGGAAGAGAGTTCCACAGGCGGGGGGCAGCCACACTGAAAGCCCGGTCTCCCATGGTCCTTAATTTGGTTCTCGGAATGTGAAGGAGATTACTGTTCTGTGACCGCAGCGACCGGGTGGATGAGTGTGGAATAAGAATATCCTTCAGATAATCTGGTGAAGTTCCATGTAAGCATTGATGTGTAATGAGAGCAGTTTTGTACTGAATTCTGTAGGCGACAGGAAGCCAATGAAGGTTATGAAGAATGGGCGTAATATGTTCAAATTTACGAACTCGCAACAAGATCCTTGCAGCACTGTTTTGAATATATTGAAGTTTCTGAAGGTTTTTGCCAGGGATTCCAATAAACAGGGAGTTGCAGTAGTCGAGCCTGGAGGAGACAAAAGCATGGACGAGCTTCTCAGCATCGGAAAAAGTTAGGGATGGGCGAAGTCTAGAGATGTTTCGAAGATGGAAGAAGCAAGTTTTAAACAGAAGCTTAATGTGATTTTCAAATGTAAGATTGGAGTCCATTTTTATTCCAAGATTTGTAACAGAGGTGGAGAGGGGGATGTCTTGTCCAGAAAAGGAAAGTGTTGTTATAGGAGATGTTTGTACCTGGTGAGGGGTGCCAATCAGTATGGCCTCAGTCTTGGAGCAGTTTAATTGAAGAAAGTTCTGATTCATCCATGCCCTAATTGCCTCCAGGCAGGCAGAGAGGGCAGTGAGTGAAGATGGAGATGACAAGGTGGAAGATGAGGATGCTCCAGTCCTGATGTAAAGCTGTGTATCGTCGGCATAACAGTGAAAAGAAATGTTGAACTGATTAATAATTTGACCTAAAGGCAGCATGTAAAGGGAAAACAACAGGGGCCCCAGAACCGACCCCTGAGGGACACCACAGGAGACAGAGACTGTCTGGGACGTGGCGTTGCCAAGACTAACACATTCCAGCCTATTGGAGAGGAAAGATTTAAACCAGTCCAGGACGGTGTCACAGAGACCGACCTCCACATGAAGACGGTGGAGGAGGATACTATGGTCCACAGTGTCGAAGGCTGCAGTGAGGTCAAGGAGGACAAGGATGGAGGGAGAGCCAGTGTCAGCAGCCAAGAGGACATCATTAGTAACTCTCAGCAGTGCAGTCTCAGTACTGTGAGCTGCCCTGAATCCAGACTGGAACTTCTCATACAGGGAGTGTTGTTGTAAGTGATCCTGCAGCTGAGCAGCAACTGCTTTTTCCAGCACTTTAGACAGAAAAGGGAGGTGTGAAATTGGGCGGTAATTAGAAAAAATGTCGGGATCCAAATTAGATTTTTTCAGAAGAGGCCTAATGATGGCAGTTTTTAGAGGCAGTGGAACATGACCAGATTGAAGAGACTGATTTATTATTTGAGTGATAAGTGGGCCTATTGCAGAGTGATTGGATTTTATGAGAGACGAGGGGAAAGGATCCAGGGCGCAGGATGAAGGCTTCATTTTCTTGATGATGGCCTCCACCTCACTCTGAACAACTTCGTCAAAGCTGTTAAGGGTCCCAGAATGCAGACGGGTAGATGGCACACTGAGAACAGGGAGGTTGTGGAGCTGAGAAAAACGTCATAAAAACGTCTTGGCTTCTAAAATCATCCTGCACACAAACTAAACATCTGTTTAGTTCTTGTTTAGCAACAAATGCTAACAGTAGCATCGTTGATTTGCAGGAATCAAACAAGAAATATTCACACAACTGTTGTCCTTCAACAATGTCGTGAAATTTTAATTTAAACCAAAATACAAGTAAAAAACATTAATTTGTCCTGTAAAATGTTTATTTAAGTACTGGTAGATTAATGCAACGCCTCAGTCTAGTCTGTATTTTAGTACAAATAAGTAGTTTTAAAAGAAAAAAATGTTCTTAAAATAGGTTTTTAATAAATTTTTCACAGAAAATAAATCTTTATTGAAAAGTTGAACAAAATAATTACTGGTACTGTAAACAGATTCATTAGTCTTTTTTCTGTTTGTCCCAAAAATTATAAATTTATTTAAAATACATTACATAATATATATACTGTATTAGAAAGGGTATTTTTTTTTTATTATTTAGAAAATTGCTTTTTTTTTTAAAACTGTTAACATTTTGCTATTTAGCTTTTAGCTAACCATTTGATGCTTTTGGCTGGTGGTTTACCGTTTTTAGGTTTAGGTAGCTCTTTGCTTTTTTCAATTAGCAGTTTGCTACTATAAGTTAATTTTGCTAGTTTTGAGCTATTTTAAGCTAACATTTTTATACTTGTAGTTTTTTTTGTGTGTTTACTTACTTAAATCTAGCATTTTGCTGCTTTAAGCTAGTGCATTATTACTTTTAGCTTTTTGCTATGGTTTAGCTACTTTTTGTTAGCATTTTGCAGCATTTAACTCGGCACACACTGCATTCACTCCACTTTTGGCCCACTTTTTAGCCACTTTCTGTGTGTCAGGCTGTAGAACAAACTCATCATACATAATTGAAGAACGATCTGTAGCAGCTCACCTGATTAATTTATCTTTAAAGCCAGTCAAAACCCTGAAATCACTTCAGCTGTTTGTCTCTTCCTGTAGTCTTGTCGGCTGTTTCCTCGTCTGAAATAAATTTGTGCTCTTCCTGTATTTGTTTCTATTTGTTACAAAACCAAAGTTTTTTTTTTGTTCATTAGAGAAGCCGACTCCGAGGCGTCGTGTTTATTACTGATGCTTGAGATAAGCGAAACAATCCCGCCGTTAAATCTCATGTTTGAGTTCACGCTTTGTTTCTGGAGCGACTCCACGAGAGGAAACAACGAGAACGTTCCAGAGAAACACCAGATTTTATCGCTCTGAGCTTTAGAAGCAGCAAGTTTTTACAGAGAAGAGGCCAAATGTCACAACAGAAAGTGTGTTTAATCTGCTGGAGCCAATAAACCGTACGGGTGTTGGATCTGCGCAGCTTTTCTTTATTGGCTCCATTTTTGTTCTGTGCCTTCGTGATCTTACAGCTCCGTGTGGACGCTCTCCAGTTTGAGCAAATTTAATGTTTCCTTCTGTGTTTAGTGCTTTCAGCTGCCTGCGATGAAATAAAATGTTTAAACACGGTCTTTCACACGGACTTGGACCAAACTAATGCTGGTTTTACAACCGCTAGGTGTTTAACGTTAAAATAAAGATCAGGATAAAAGCTGCTGTGAGAAAGCACAACTCTTGTTTAAATAAATGTATTTTGCACCGTTTACGAGCTTCAAACTGCAGCTTTCAGAGGAGAAAATAAAAAAAACTGAAGTGGAATGAGCGTGAGTTTAACTTTAGCGCCTGTTGTCGTTGGATGCTGCTCCGTCACAGAGCGATGGAGTTCACAGAGGAGGGAAGCTCTGATAAAAGCTCCGAATAAGATGAGAGATCAGATGCTGCAGCAGAGGGACTCAACGGAGAAGATGACAGAGGAGGAGGATGCTCCGGATGAAGATGGAAGAGTCGAAGCAGCAGACGATCACAGAGCGACTCAGAAATGAGAGAATAACAGATGAGAATGATGAGGCAACAGTGTGAGAAAGAGGAAGAATGTGAAGTAAAAGCAGAGAAAAGAATGCTGTAAGAGGCTGAAACGTTAAACTCAACAAAAGGAGGTGAAAACGATTACAGGATTTATAAAAACATGGAAGATAAATGTAAAACATGTTAAAACGATAAAAACGGACACTTTGTGCTGAAAATGAAAAAAAGACTGAAAGGGTCTTTTTAGATTTATTTAAACTTTTAAAAACAAAATATTTGACTCAAACATCTCAATTTTTTGACATTTTCTAATGAAACATTTGGCTTTTAACGGTTAAACTTAATACATTTGATCATAACATTTAATATATTATCAAACAAATCTGATGTAGAAAAATGAAACCATAAAAATCTTTATTGGATACGAGATCACGAAGAAGCAAAATGTGGCAAAACTGAGGATAAAAACTTGAATTAATTAATTAAAAGTTATTTGTATGCACAGTTTTAAAACGTATTTACAGTCTAAAATGTGATTAACACTAATAATAATAATAAATAAACAACTTTTATTAAAAACAATATTCCATCCATCCCCACTTCTTCCTTTTCGGGTTGCGGGGGTCACTGGTGCCCATGTCCAGCAGTCACTGTGCGAGAGGCGGGGACACCCTGGACGCAGGCCCGGATTATCAGCAGGGCCGACTGGGCCCAGGCCCAGGGGGCCATGCTCACCATGGGGTCCACCGCAGGGAGCCCACTGCAGTTTTGGGGAAGAAAGAAAATAAAATATCCTTAGATTTTAAATAGGGTTGGGCTTCGAGAATCGTTCGGAACCGGGACTAACTGTCCGGTTTCCCGGAATCGTTCAAAATATTAATTTGCGATTCCTATTTTCGATGCTAGTTAGCCGACCGGAAGTAGCCACCGCCGAAAACCAACGAAGAAGAATCCACCGGAAGTGTGCATCTGCGATCGAAAGCGTACTAATTAATAAAAAATGACCAGTCAGGTCAGTGCAGCACTTGCAATAATTTTCTATCATGCAAAGGAGGGTGGAGAAGTAAAATAGTGTCCCGTCTTTGACGCGCTCAACCGGATTATTTTCGCTTCGTATCCGACCGGAAGTACAGAGTGGTCCGTCTGCAAAACGCTCCGCCGAACTTTTCGCTGATCGCTACCTCTTTGGCTCCATGATGGTAAATAAATAAACTATAAACTACATCTCATACCAACATTAAGGCAGCTAACAAGTTATACTCCGCTTAAAGCGGTAAGTCAGCTCAATACAAACACGATGCTAACGTTAGCTCGTTTTTTTCTTCTTAGACAAACGACCTGAAATGGCTTCACTGTTCACCAGTGTCCAAGGTAAATACATCAGTGTAAACTCAACTGAATGAAGAGAGACACAGAACAGTTACAACAGCATATGTTGTGAAAAGCTTGCATCCCTTTTCAGATGTGGATTCAACTCCTGCCATGGATTGCACTTACATTGCACTCAAATCCAACACTTATTAACATTCTTAATCCATTTAAAGTTCTCTGTGTCTTTTAAAATGTTTTAATGTCTCTAGTTTTCATTATTATATAATTTCTGTTTATGTTCTCTTTCATTCCATTATGAATGAATGTCACAGTTTGAAGAATTATTGAATAGGTTAGTTAGGCAATAACAACAGAGCTAATAATTGTACACATTCTCAGTCTTAAAAATGATTTAATAATCTCTTTTTACTGATAATACTGATAAACCTGTTGTTTGTTTAGGAACTTCCTGCAGTCTGTCCAGAAAGTCTCCACTGGAGGAGCGTTCTGCTGAGGAAAGGGCACAACATAATTTCACAGCTCCATGTCCATGAAGAAAGAAATGGAGAGAGGGCTGCAGATACCAGGACATCCCACCAGCTGTTCTGTCTGAGGATCCTGCTGCTGTGGTGGAACCAGGTTAGCCCATCAGTGGGAGTTCAGTAACATGACTGCAGCATCACATACTGGACAATATTATATGTATAATAATAATAATAATATATGTTGGTGAGTCCTCCATGTTGGCTCTAATCTGCCCTGTGAGAAATTCATAGTAAATGTAACAAAAAGGAAAAAGTTCATAGCATTAAATTCAAACAGAAGTTCAAATTATTCAATAATTTCCAGTGTAGTGGTGAACCATGTTTAATTATTGATAGTTATAAACAAAAGTGTACAATTGACACGTACAAATAAATACATAATTGTGAATTTACTTTACACTATGCAAACATACAACCTTGTCCATCTTTTAAAAAAATCACAGTTCATATAGGTAATTAATAAATACATTTCAAAATGTAGTTTACATACAATGCTAAATTTATAAATATAAACAATACACGCTTTTCCATTTATTTATCACTACATAACCTAGGCTATGTGTCACTAATGAACTTTAACACCTTTTGGCAGGCTAAACATGTATGGATGAGCTGTATGAGGAATGTGTGACTGCAAACATATATAGTAAAATGGGTGTTTGGTTAGGGAGGGGGCCCTGTGAGCTTCGGTGCCCAGGGGCCCCTGGGGTTGTTAATCCGGCCCTGCCTGGACGTGTCTCCAGTCCATCACAGGGACACCTGGAGACAAATGAGACAACCATTCTCTCTCTTCTATCGGGACAATTCAGAGTTGCCATCAGTCTAACATGCATGTTTTTGGTCTGTGGGAAGAAACCAGAGTACCCGGAGAAAACCCACACATGCACAGAGAGAACATGCAAACTCCACCCAGAAAGGCCCCCAGCCGGGATTTGATCCGGCGACCTTCTTGCTGAGAGGCGGCAGCTCTACCAGCTGCACCACGGTGCCGCCCACCCAAAGAAACAGACTTTGTTGTTTTGATGGAATCTTAGAGAAATTAAATCATCTTCAATATTGTAGTAGACACGGGTATGGTCAGATTTACTGAACCGTACAGTCCACCAGATGTAAGAGGAGTAGGAGTTATCCTGACACAACTTATCAATTATTCACGGGTTCTCTTCTTTTTCAGGATTAAACTAATACATTTGTGAACAGATGATGATGTAAATGACACGAAACGTTAATTATAGTCGACCCACCAGGAGAAAATTGTGGACAACAGAATAAAGTTATTAGGTCTTAAAATAACTTATATCTGAAGGCTCTTTTAGCTTAAGTTACTGGCAAGATAAGTTTAAAGGAAAGGAGGAAGGAAATAAGTTTATCTGGGGAATAAATGAAGCTCAACCAGAATGTAGCACACCCTCCGGGCGACATCCTCTAGACCCAGGTCAGCTTGTAAACAATCACAAGTCTTTACCTTGCAAAGACGACGATCCCGGCTTCAGTAAGAGATGGAAGCAGCCTTTAGACGTAAAGGTTCTTAGTCCGAGTTATGTCCGAGCTGGACTTCAGCGTGTTTACACTTCCAGCGTCTCGCTGAAGTCCGCATCAATCGAACCAAAGTAGTGGCAGTAGTTCCAGTTGATTTTCAGAATAAAATATTCCTCAAGAGGAAAATTAATTCAAAGTTGGAGCTTTGAGCTCGGTTCGGATTTTACAGCAGGTGTGCCGTAAATCCTCAGCTGATGAGACTAGGTCTTTGACTCGTGACCAGTGTCCAACAGCAAAAGAGAAAGTCATTACATCTCACTTCCTCGCAGAACTGAAAATTCAAGGAAGTGAAGTTTTATAAAGTGAGCTTGACATCAGTTTTCTCTTCGTTCCATTGGTTAATAACCAGGGAGTAGGAGGGACTTAGATGAGGTCAGAAGGTTATTAGCAGTCAAAGAACAGTGAAGGTTGTTTAGAAGAAAGACAGAGTTGTTTTAGAAATGAGGAGAATACAGGCGCCAGGTTGATTTAAACTGATTCACTGTTTCACATTTCTAAACAAATACTAAAAGTTCAGTTTGACATATCCTTGGACTTGGAGTCTTTTGATTATCAACATATTGAACAATAACACTGCTCATACAAATAACACAAGGTTATGCTTCGATTATATTGATTGATTGATTGATTATATTTGAATTAGAACCAATTAGAACCAATAGTCCCAAAGGCCGTCCGAAAAAGACCTGGGCGCAAACGATTCAACAAGATCTGAAAGTGCTGAACCTCAATGAACTGGACGCAACTGACCGCCTAATCTGGCGTCAAAAACTTGGCGGCAAAGGTGTAGCGTCCCACCCCGGAAACGGGAAAACGGACGTTAAATGAAGATGGATGGATGGATGGATGATAGATAGTTTCAAAGAAAATGTGTACCACTAAGAGTTTCAGAGACCAAGGTGTATCACTACAGTATGAAAACTTTATGTTAACCTTTCGGTTCACTTAAAATGCTTGAGTGAGACTTTCTGGGAAGTGTAAACCCTCAGCAGGTATGAGTCTGTGTACACCCCCCAGGTGTTGTTGAGGGTGGGCGCGCAGCTTGCAGCGATGCGTTATTGATTCGTGAGCTTCAGTCTGGCAGCAGCTCCTCTCTTCAAACCTCTCTGCAGCAAACCAAGAGTGCAAACAGACGGTTTGCATGAATCTGCTTCATGTGCGGTGCTGCGATGTTAAAACATGTTTGGGTGAAGCCAAGGCCCAGTTGGTTCTGGAGGAAACGCAGCGCATGCGACCCCGCTCTCGCATTTGCTCGTGCAGCACACGCCGACGCGCCGTCCCTCTCTGGAGACCTCCTCTGTGCGAGCGTTTGTTGACGAAGATGATTTGTTGCCAGATGTGGCTCCAAATGAGCAGATGTTGCTCTGCAGCTGCCCGTCTTGTTGCTACGGCACGCTGCTGTTGCCTTGGCGACCAGAACTCCGAGCAGCAGTTTTACACTCGGAAAGTCCTGACGGGGACAATCTGGACTCGCCCCCTAATGGGGCGAGCCACGTTCCTCAGGGAGTGTGTGTGCACATGTGTGTGTGTAAAGCTCCTTATTGGTTAATTAATGACCGGTTCTGATGTGAACTTGTCATTGGAAGCCTTGTGTTGGGGCAGAGTGTGAGTCAGCGACCCTGTGGTGCAGGAGGAGGAGGAAATGAAAAGGATGGAGACTCTTTGAGGCGCCGGACTTTCTCGCTGACGGGCCGACAAGCCGATGTGATGGACCGACAGACGGCCTCTCATCACCATCCAGGCTGAGAAATGCAGCGTCCGGTCTGAGAGATGATGAGAGCAAACATTAAAGTTCTGTAGGACTTTTAACCTTGAATATAAAAAAATAAAAATCCTCTCAAGATCTCTGAGGTGAATTGATCTGGATTAACGCAGCTGCTGGTGCCTCGGACACTAAAAGGCTGTTTGTCTGCTTCATGTTGATGGAGTTGATCTGAGGAAAAGTTGTCTATTATTACCGTATTTTCCGGTGTAGAAGTCTCACCTCTCTATAAGTCGCATTGTCCAATTATTGGCAATAAATTGGAAAAATCCATAAACGTGTCGCACCTCCGTATGCGTCGCATCTATTATGCGTCACCGCTAACGCGTCGCCTATGTTACGCGTCACCGCTGACGACCCGAAATGTGGACCGGTGGTTAGCTCTGATGTAAATGGCTGCCACACGGAAGGACTTTAACAAGATTAACACGGTAAAAACAATTATTTGTTTGCTGACATTATAGCAAAAGTGTTTCTGAGCTTAACCGTTCCTTAATATATTCACGTAATAATAATAATAATAATAATAATAATAATAATAATAATAATATAATAATAATAATAATTTTATTTAAAAGCGCCTTTCAGGACACCCAAGGACACTTAATGGTAATGCTCAAATCTGCTGGATTTAAATTGTTTCGCTTTGACGTCTTCCCAACCGTCGCACGCGCTGCGAAAATAAATTATAAATAAATCGAATTTTAGTTAAAAAATCTCATACAGCTAAGAGTTTGTAAATGTCCATCTAGTGATTACTTTCTGTAAGTCTGATACAAATCTGTCCTGTAGTTCATGAGTTATTTATATAAATACCAGTAATACCCGTTTACGGTAAATACGGAGCTATAAGCTAACATTGAGCTAACAGTAGTTCATACCTCCAGAGCAGGAGGCCGGGCTGCGACAGAGTCAGTCCGACCAGAGGAGGCTCTCGTCAGACACATGAGGTGGGAACGGTTGGTGTACCCTAGCCTAGCGGACAAAAGTGGCACTGCACAATTTTTGCCAAAATGATAAATGGTCATATCTGAGCCAAAAATTGGTCTAAAAATATGGGAAACAATCCATAAACGAGTCTCACTGCTCAATAAGTCGCAGAGCATACAAATTAGGCAAAAAGGTGCGACTTATAGACCGGAAAATACGGTAGTTAAAAGTTGTACATTTATAAAATTTTCTGCATGAATTGATGGCCTTGGTTCTCTTTGTGATGAATATATGTATAAAAACAGATTAATTGAATTAATACAATTTTGATGTATTGGAGAGCCTCCCTCATGTCAAACCACGTTTCTTATGTTTTGATTTTAATGCAGAAACTTTAATGTCCTCGATAAAAAGGAATACATTCACAGCTCTGGCTCAGCTCCGGATGAATTCTGTTAGAAGCACTTTTCTCTTCCCGTGCTGTTTCACACCGATGTTCTCAGACTAAAACCGTCTTTGCACTTTAGGTTTTGCTGCTTGAAAACATTCTTTCCAAACAAAGCAAACTGTGTTTGAGCATCTAAAGTTTTCTGTCTGCGCCGGGAGTTCAAGAGTCTGACAGAAAGTAACAGTCCTGCTGTGCGCCACGTTATTTGACTGCACGAGAACAACGTTGGTGCTTTACACGTTGATTTATTTTGAAATCCGTGTCCTGTCAGTCACATGACGGACACGTGATTCAGGTCATTAAGGGTCAAACTGTACCTGAATCGAGGTTCAACAGTTTGTAGTCCAGGATGTGTGAAGGACGAGGAAATGAAAATGTTTTAACAACCCGTCAGCTCGTGCTTTTCTTTGATTTGATTTTATGTTTATTCATTCATTTTAAAAGAACAATACAAGACAGTTTCATCAGATACA
>JBBPBX010082011.1:0-15827 GCA_038048925.1 Garcialebias charrua | reverse complement strand
AGGCCAAAAAGGAGGGCCTGAAACTCGTATGTGGTGTTCTCGAACGAGAAACGTAGGAATTTTCTGTGGGTGCGTAGGATGCTGATATGGAAAAAAAGCATCATTCAAGTCCACACTGCAGAAGAAATCTCTCGGGCGCACAGAGTAGATCACTTGTCTCAGGGTCAACATGTTGAACTTGAACGTGTTCAGCCTTCTGTTCAAACCACTCAGGTCCAAAATTGGCCTGAGACCGCCTCCCCGCTTTGGAATGACAAATTACTTGCTGAAGTGACCTTTGTTTACCTCGTGAGCAGGAACTACCCTGATCACACCCTTCTATATCATGGAGCAAATTTCCTCCCTTAGAACATGAGGGACAGGCTTTTGGCTGACGTCACCCCTCCCAAGAAGGGTGGTGGACGTTTGAAAAATTGCAGCTTGTACCCATGAGTTATGGTTGACATAACCCAGGGACACGGGCTACAAGCCATCCAGGCTGCAGCTTGTGCTGTCAGCCTGAAATGCATGTTTACTCTGTGACTTACATGTGTCGGGGGAAGGGGGCTCTTCAGCGGGACTGTCCGTCCCATTGCAGGGGTCAGAGAGTCTATCTGGGGCAGACAGGTCTCTGACCTCCTGCAAGGGCTTATTGTGTCTCCTGACTGACCATGTCTTATCAGAGTGGGGGTAGTCGGGTGTGTGAACCGGTCCCTCTTTCTCTTTATTGACACATTTTGCATAAAATGTGTTGTGTTTTACCCCCTAATGCTGAGACGGGACACAAAACATTTTGGGTTTTCTGAGACTTTATTGTCGTGTTCAAACAACAATTTCTCTTTATTGCACAAACATTTGAGTGATTTTGTGTATTTGCACGTTCTGGACCAGTTAATCGTGGCTTCTTTAGCACAAAAGCTGGTAATAAAAGTTCGTCTTTCCTCTTTTCCCTGTGGGTGGAAACGCCTGAATGGTGGTGAAGCAGCTCTGGTTCAGGCTGACTTCTGCTTTCTGTCACGGTTCGCTGAGGAGGACCTTGGTGGACCTTGGGAAAGATGGGCATCCTGTGCCTCGTGGCTGACTGTTGCTTGGCGTAAAAAAAGTTCCCCACCAGCCTCTTTACCTGTTGTCGAGGGGGGGCCTCTGGCCAAGTTATCCTCAAAGCGTCCGAGGCTCTACGACTCAGCTCGAACAGAGCGGGGGTGGACACGTCAGTCTCTGGTTGACCTGTCGCTGGGCTCTGGGAGAAGTCCTAGTCTTCTCCGTCCTCCTTGTTGTCCGCCTCGTCATCCGATATCTCGCCCGAGGCTGTTAGCGAGAGCTCGTCAGCTCGTAACAAGTCCCTCGTATCAAACTCTACTGTGGAGTCCCCCATGGGGGCAACAATGTCAATTTTCTCACCCCAGTCCCCAGCGCCACTGTCTTCCATATTGTCTGCCTCTAACTCCACTGTGGGAGTGAGAGCCCCTGTGAAGAGCAGGTCTCGTGCCACGGTGGAGCTGTCCATGGCCTTGGCTAGGAAGTCCACGCGCCTTTGTCTTGCCACCTCACACAGTTGGTTGCCGTGAGGGCAAGATTCGGGGGAGTCCAAAGCTGTTTTTGCATGGACAATTCCTAGGCAGATCGGACAGGCCTTGTGAGTGTCTGCCACCGAAATGAAATATCCACATCCGTTGGGGCAGGCCCAGGAGCCGGGGCTCGCTGGCCTGCTCGTCTTGTTGGAGTTCTTCGATTTCCTCTTGCTCTTCTCCGGAGCCATGGCCGAGAAGAGACGTCGAGTGAAAACCAGTTAGTCACCGCTGAACGTGGTTTGAAGAAATCCTCTCGTTGTGATGTTCGTGGTGGCTAACCTGTTAGCTCCGTTAGCTTAGCAGGTTGCGTGTGGTGCATTGAGCGTCCTGCTAAACTAGGCGACGAAACAGCAGAAAATGTTGAATCCTCTCGCTATGTTGTTCGTGGTGGCTAACCTGTTAGCTCCGTTAGCTTCACAGGTAGCGTGTGGCGCAGTTAGCGTCCTGCTAAACTTGGCAACAAAACAGCAGAAAATTGATGAAAGTCTAAGTCGACTACACTAGGTTAGCGTCCGCTAAACAAGGTGCTCGCAGGGAAGTCCTCCGTGACGCTCTTGGCAGGGAGCGAGCTCACCTCCGGTCGAGCGATCCGATCACACAGAGTCCTGCAAAGTTCAGGTTTGAAGCGAGGTGAAGGGCAAAAGAGAATGAAAGTGTGGCGTCAGCGCCTTTTATGCAAAGAGGGCGGGGCCTCCTTGCTGACGCTGACACACTTGCCTTAAAAGGCGTGATTGTGTTGCTTTAGGTGAACCGCGTGGGGTGCAATTCCCATAGTCATATGTTGCACAGCAGTGGACTGACTGATAAGGGAACCTTAGTTTCCTGTAATGAATCCCAGAGGTCGAGTGAGGCAGGCAAGTGGCTGGAGGGCAAGGCATGATGAGCGTAGAGTTGGACCCAGTAGAAATCTTGACAGAACCAAGATGGACACGAGGACTGAAGACACAACAAAAACAAGGTAAGTGTATCTCAAAATACTCACAAAACTGGCTCATCAGGTGGATGACCGTCAGCTGTGGATGATTGGTGGCCATCTTGGAAACTGCAGCAAGTGCCACTCTTACACTTTGTATGTATTAAAAAAAAGATATTTCACATGGTGTTCTTTAAAGCAGTGTTTTTCAACCACTGTGCCTAGGCACACAAGTGTACCGCGAGTGATCGTCAAGTGTGCCATGGAAATGATCAAAAAAGTCCCCCCCCCCTTCTACAACCTCTTTAAATTTAAGACCACATTGTTGTGGTACTGTTCGGGTGTATTTTTGAAGACATGTTAAGTGCAATTTGAAATAAGAAATATAAAAAATGATAAAAATACATTTTTGTGTTCATTTCATTCCTATTCAAGACACTTTGATACAGAATGACTATATATTTAATATAGGCGGATACAGTGTATCTATGTTTACAATTTTGGTTGGTGGTGTGCCTCGGGATTTTTTTCAATGAAAACACTGTGCCTTGGCTCAAAAAAGCTTGAAAAACACTGCTTTAAAGCACAGTGTGAGGCATAAAAAAATCTACCTCAGCAAAGCAACATAAATAGACATAATACTTATGTGTGTGGAGTGAGTGGGTTTGGGTCCCAGCCCGACCATCAGGTGAGCGATGCAGTTCTTGGCACCTTTGCATCTCCTAGGTTGCTGCACCAGGGGAGAAATTTACCACAGCAAGAGGCCAGTGGAGGCATTGAGTTTGAGGGAAGGTCGTAGCAGAGCACAGTCCAGAGCCCTCCCCCCAGCCATAGTCCTGATAAGAGGTGTTTGTGTATCAGCCAGCTCTGTTGAGCTCTGTCACAGGTCCACGACCTTGGGGAAGGGAGGGGGTGTGTAGGGGGAGAGAGCATCTTCGTTTCCATAGCATCCAAGAATTTGGAAGGTATGCAAAAAAAAGGGGGGGTCTGAAAAAGCTTCACAAGACAAAAGAGCAAAGCATGGACGGAGAGGACGCGTCTGCCTTCCACCGAGAGCAAGCAAGAAAAATAATCATGTGCAATGTTCAGAATATGTGTTGAGGATCATTCTTAGCTCACCATACCAAAGGTCAGTATTGGTAAAAGTGAACAAGTAATAGGAAAAGTTTTGTAAGGTCAATCATACAGGTAGATAACAACAAAAAAGGTAAAATCATGGTAAATGGAGCTTATTTATATAGCGCTTTCCAGACCCCTATGAGGGGCCCCACAGCGCTTTACAATACCAACCATCCACCCATTCATACACACATTCATACACCGGTAGCGGTGATCTGCCATGCAAGGCGCTGCCTGTCCTACCGGGAGCAACTCGGGGTTAAGTGTCTTGCCCAAGGACACAACGACACATGGTGTGGGGAACTGGGATTCGAACCTCCAACCTTCTGATCGGGGGATGACTGCCATTACCACTATGCCACGGCCGCCCATGGAATCATGTCATCGGGACAAGTTTCTTTAAGTGAGAAATGCTTTGTCCCCCATCTGGAAAACAAGTGACTATTTTTGTGTGTTTTTATGGTTAGTTTGTGTGGCTTTTGCAGACATTTTGGATCAGATAAACTCCAAAAAATAAACATAGATTTAAATGCAATGATTAAATAATCAAAAGTCAATGTTTCACAAAATAATTAGCTAACAAATACACACACTGACACAGGCAAAATGTATACTGGTAATTGTCTCCCTTCACTTACTGGCAAATGGTAACATAGTTTTAATAACTGTGCAATGTTTGTAAGAATTTTACTGTTAGCCATTTTAAAAATTGGCTACAATTCAACTTTTTCTGATTCAGTGCAAAAATCAAGAGCAGCTCTTTATTGCACGGCCCAATAATGGTTGATGTAATGCTGTAAAATATGTTCATTAGAAGCTTATAGTTAAGAAATATTGAAAGTATACCTAAAAGTGTCACTTTTATAGTGAGTGAACAGGATAATATAATCTAAAAAGGCTATGATTTTACTCAAGTCCTCCAGCATTATCATGCAGCTCATAAAGAGATGAAATTTAATATGATGCTTTCAGTCAGTTTAATTGAATTTTAATTGCCACTTTGGACAGAGGGCTTAGATTTAATCAATAAAATATTAAACTTTTGGAGCTTTGACAGGGAATGGTTTCCCTTTTGCCCCTTCAGTGCAATGCACCCTGGGATTAGTAGGTATAAAACAGCTGTTTATGAGGGGAATAAGCTGAGCTGAAAACCTTGGTACTGTATTTTCTATAGTGTTTCAAGAGAATTCAGTGGATAAATAACACCAGGGTACAGGGTGCGATTCTATTAATTACATGGTGTGGAAGAGCAGTCGGTCACCTTCAGCGCAAGGCCTTTTAATGCGCCAGAGCCATAAATATTTTGAAATGTCACACCTTGGGAAGACGGCATCAGGCCAGAGCTGGGACAATAAATTAGAGCCTGGGAAGACCGGGAAAGAAACAATGGCTTTTTGGTATTTTAAAAATAATTAGTAATACAAAAGGGGTAATGAATTGAACAATTGATCACAGTAAAACAGATCATTGTGACATAATTAGTTTATAAAATTGTTATTACCTACTTACCTGCATTTATTTAGCTTCATTCATAATTCAAGGAAAACATGCAATATTTTAATATTTGTATAACTCAGATTTTTGTTAAAAGAAACCATCATTGGTAGTATTGTTTCATTATTGGACTTACTGGAACACTTTTGTGTAACTAATACAACCCTGAGGATATATTGCTAAACTCTGTTGTGAATATGTCTTCTTTTTTTTTCAAACTTCCATTGAATTGGGAGCAGGTTTGTCCCAGACAGAGGCCTACATGCTGGGCGCTATATGTAGGCCACTAATTGTGCACCACCATCTTCACCAGCATTGCACACAGTTATAAATCTAAAAGACCCTTGGTTAGGCTGCCCCACGGTTGGAAGGAATTTATTCTCCATCGCTACAGAGCCAGGAGAGAAAAATGACATGGCCCATCCTCTAAGGCTCATAAAAGTCTAAATTAAATATCAAATGGAACCACTGATGGAAAGCGTCCCTTCTATGGATCCCCAGCGCCGCTTCAACCTCCTCTTGCTGACACGACAGGTGCTGAGCACATGACTGGAGCTCCAGACAACTTTGTTAGTTGGATTATTCGTGCTTCACTGTAAAGCTTCAGCATACAAAATGAGGAAGTAAAGTAAGTGAATGTAACATGGTGCTATCAATTACTGGTGGTTGTTGGATCCTCCTTTTCTCTCAAAGGATACTACACTGAGCATGTTGGAATGACTTGCAGAGAGATACTGTAACACTAATGCCTGCTAAAATAGCTGGCATTATCAGTAGGCTAAAACTGTACATTATGAATCATGAATTGTTGTCCTGCCTTGTATTATCCCCAGAGAAAATCCCAATCTGGGCTTGAGCCCACGCTTGATGGACACCCCATTATTCACCCACGCTTCTTCAGCTCTGAGACAGGAAGCGGGGATAGACAGTAAAATGACGGCCTTAAGATTAATCCTCCACTCTTTTTCCTGCTTCCCAATTCAGAATGAAATAGATGATTCCTTTCCTTTAATCAAAAAGTTTTTATCGTCCCCTCCACCAACTCAGGAAGTAGGGATAATGCTTGTCCCTTTGCTCATCTTCTGAAATGAAAGTGAAATGTTCAATGAGAGGAATGGTCTCTTGATGTCTTTTGTACAATAAAAAGCGAGTACAATTTAGATGAGGTAGTGGTTGTTGATCAATAGGTGTATTATCTCTTTTACGATGCACTACACAGATCTTGATAAGAGTTAGATTCCTTTACAGGTCCTAAAGCTCCGCCTTCATCAAATGGATGTCATACTTAAGATAAAACCACATTGAATCTTGCTGTCCACAGTGGATGGGAAAATTATCTTTTCTGCTGTGTTTGTGCCATTCTGCATACAGTACTGCATTTTTGTTGAGCTAATTCACATTTTTCCGAATCCTTTCCAAAACTGAGAGTGTAAAAGTTTTATTTCTGCATCCAATGCACAAAATGAACAGAGCTGGAACGTTACAGCATGCTAGCTCCAGAAACAAACTACAGTAACCAGTTCCCACTTTTAGAACAAACAGTCACCTGAAGGCTTTTTCACTAACACAGACTTCTAAAAGTTGAAAGGCATATCGGTCAGAAATGGCGGGGGAGTGGTGGAACAGTGGTTAGAAACAGTGGGCCTATGATCAGAAGATCACTGGGTCAAGCCCCGGTACCGACAACATTAAAAAAATGTGGGTGGACAAAGGTGAAACACCCACACCTGCCTCCACCCTCATTTGCCCCACTCTGGGCCCCTGAGTAAGGCCCTTAACCCCCACCATCTGCTCCCTAAAGCTAGATTTATACTCGATGTGTCGCACAGCGCGCGAGGGTGCGCGCGCCAAAAGTGAAGCAATTTCACCGTTCCCGCCCCTGCGCGTAGGCCCCGCACGTCGTCTTGGCGCGTGTCGTGCAACTCTGATCTTTTGTAACTCCGCAAGCCTAGTGCGCGCGCGGTGGGCGCTACAGAATTGATTCGGGTGGGGACCTTCACGCCTGAGCCTGCAGTTGTCTGCACCGCTGTGGTTGTGGAGACGGCATCGCAACGCATGGAGGAATGTTTTATGTGATACAAATGTATTAAATTCACCTTCTTCATCTCTGAGCTGGACTTTTCTTTTGTTGTTTTGCCAAAAGTCACGTGATCGCTTCCTCCTCGCTGACTCCATGCATTAAAACCGCAAGACACAAAAACTGTTGTTCTTATTATTCAGCACGCGAGCGGAGCATTTTTTTTGTTGTTGTGTGATTTCAAACAGTTCTTCTTCTACGGTAGATTTCTTCTTCTACCCTTTCTTGCAACATATGCACAGGTTTTAGAGGCTACTGCCACCTGCTGGCCCGTAAAAGAACAGCACTTTGCCATGCTCCGCCGTGCGTCAACCATAAACACAGAGGCGAAACTCTAAACGCAGAAGCCGCACGGCTCAGTGCGCGTGCAGTTCGTGCGCAGAGGGCCAGCGGACCAAAGCGCGAGTATAACTCAGCACAGGTCTCTCTTGAAAATGAGTTATAGTGGCTCAATGAGACTACCTGGATAAATAAAGGGTAAATAAAAAAAAGGTAAATCGGCATTAGATAAAGGGCTTTCAATGATTTAAAACTGAAAGTTATGCACAATAACTCATGTTCCCTGAAGGAAGGGAAGGAGGTGCAACATAAATGCTATGGGAAATTGCGCTCCACGCGATTACCTGAAGGAATACAATCACGCCTTTACGGCAGGGACGTCAGCATCACGCCAGAGACCCCGTCCTCTGGGTATTTAAGGTGCTGACGCCCATCCTACTTCCTCCAAAATGCACTTCACCGAGCTTTCAGCATTGAAAAGGGCCAAGTATGTTGCACCTCATTCCCTTCCTTCAAGGAACATGAGTTATGGTGCATAACTTTCAGTTCCCTTATCAGTCAGTCACTCGGTGCAACATAAATGCTATGGGAACGTAATTCACTCACCCCCTTGAAATGCTCAGTAAAATGCATCCTAGTGTGAACGTCCGCCTTTATTCAATAGGCATCTCAAGGCCGCTTTCTACTGTGTGTTAGAAAGGACAGCCTGAGTGACATCACATGCAGTAAGGTCCAAACTGTAATGCTTTGCAAACGTATTTGTAGAGCTCCAGTTCTCAGCCGCACAGATGTCTGTAACTGGTACACCCTTGAACAATGACCACGAGGTAGCCAGGCCTCAAGTGGAGTGGGCACGCACTCCAGAGGGCGCCTGTTGACCTTTGTTACTGTACGCCCTTTTTATGGCCTCAGTCACCCAGAGTGAGATACGTTGCTTTGATAGGGCCCTACCAGTAGCTAGGGCCGCAAAGCACACAAACAGTTGGTTTGTTTACCTCCATTCAGCTGCTCTCTTTATGTAAGCGCTTAAAGCCCTCACGGGGCAGAGAGCCTTCAGCTTTTTCTGTTCCTGAGTAAGAACAAGAGCAGAAGGAAAAGAAGAGAGATCAAAGTCCAGACTTCTGGGGTTCAGAGTCAAGACCTTAGGGATATACGCTAGATTAGGCCTTAGGATGACATTTGACCCATCAGGGGCAAACCTGGTACACATTGGGTGCACAGACAAAGCATGGAGGTCATCCACACATTTCGCCGAGCACAGGGCCAATAGCAGAGCGGTCTTATAAGATAATAGATCTATCTTAATGTCACTCAGTGGATCAAATGGGAAGGTCACAGAGAGCCCCCAAGACCAGACTAAGATCACATCCAGGGATCAAGATCCTGCTGGGGGGTCTCTTCCTTACCACGCCCCTCATAAATCTTATTATGAGCGGGTGCCTGCCAGGCGTCCTGCTCCCCCAACCCTCGTGGCAAGCTAAAATAGCTGATAAAAACACCTAGATGTTGAGAAAGAACGATCTTTCTCCAACAGGTCTTGAAGAAAGGTGAGGAGGTGGACCAAGTCACATGAATAAGAAATAATATTTCTTTCCATGCACCAAGCTTCAAAAATACGCCATTTCCGGACATAGAGAGACTGTGTCGATACAGCTTGGGCGTTTCGAATGGTATTTACCAGGTTTTCGGGCAGGCCTGAGGCCACCAGTTTGTTCCTCTCAGCCACCAAGCTGAGATTTGCCACAGTTCTCAGCATAAGCGGCAAGGCTGTTCCTTCTGGCAATGTGGCGGGTCCCTGGAGAGGAGTAGGTGGCGGAACCAGCTCTTCCTCGAGGACCCTGATTTATGTGGCCCCTTGAGGGCAAACCAAGTTAGGGAGAGGGCCCTCCTGCAGATGTACCTCCATACCTCTCTGACCGAGAGTGTTGGGAGGCAGAAGCAAACTACTGTCATTATTGGGAAAAAGCGGAACAGAATGCCAGTTTTTCCTCTTTTTGTGGGGAGTCATGGTTCGGCGTGGTTGCAGGTTCTGGATATGAGCAGACCTCATGACTCTAGCCCGCTTCTTGATTGGGTCTGGTACCTTGGCCTCCGGCCTCATCAGTGCCCTGGGGCCTGATGAACCTCCATGGGGCTGTGTTTCACCTGATGGGGGGTGTCGTTTAAGAGTAGAACTGATTCAGTACAACGAGCATGGTCACACGCTGCAGGATCATTGCTTGAGCAGGGCATGTCGCCCACTGAGTATAAGGAGACCGTTTCAGCAGGCGGATGTGAAGCTGTCCAAAATAGTTCTTTGTGTTAAGCAGTTTTTTGTTTGGCTGATGACAGAAAGTCCAGTCCCCTTCTATTAAAGGGAAGTGGAATCTGATTTAGCCCTGGTGCCATTTCTGCTCTGCATTGAGTGTTTACACATACTACAATGTCATCACCACTTCCTTTATGAACTTGTGACACTGGATTTGGCCTGTGGGCTTCTGTCGTGACCCTCCCCCCTTTACTTACTGGAATCCATTGAATAGGAGCTGGTAGCAAGGAAGGTGGGCTACCAGGTTCTGTCGGTGCGCCCCCTGGAGCGCGGACGTGTCACAGGTTTGTTTGATTTGTGTATTGCCGGCCCCGTGGTTTACAACGGGTCGGGCACTGTAGCACGTGACCCCCCTCACCTGTCTCTGTGAGGACTAACGACCCTGTTTGTAGGCGCCTCTGGCACTGTCTGTTGCAGAAAGACCCGAGGCATCCAGCTGGGGCTTATTGATTAGGCTAACACACCCTGAGCCGTGAGAGAGGGGGGAATGATGACCCCCGCCCTTTATGTTGGCTGGAAGAGCAGAGGGGACCGTGCTGCTGATGTTACTGTGTTTTTTTTTTGAGTCAAGAAAACAGAGAGGGGCTGTTTTTTTAGCTTTATTCGTGCTTAAGTGTAACAACATATTTGACTTTATGTCACTCACAGCAGGAAAAAACATGATTTGTGCATAAAACAAAGTCACCAGCTTTTTGTACCATGTTACAAACAAAGTTTGGACGTGAAAAGGTCATTTCCCGTACCGCTTGGGCGGGTGATCCTGTAAAGTCAAGAAAAGGGCCTGGTTCGTCAGGCCCGTTTCTGTCTGGCGTCCCGGTTCGCCGAAGAGGCCCTGTGTCGGACCACCTGGCGGGGAACAAATCTGTTCTTACTCCAGGCGTGTTCGGCCCGAGGTGGGTCCGGCGATGGTCTCCGCCGGTGCTCGACCTTGTATGACAGCCGCTTTTGCGGTGGAACACATGTGGTTGAGTGGTGTCGAGGCTGCGGGGCTCTGCTCCCAGCTGACTCCCTGGGGATGGGGGTGGGGGGGCGAAAGCTCTTCTTCTGAGGATGCCTACCCGAAGAGCCTCAGGCTGTTTGCGCCTCTAGTCCAGTCTGGTCTGAATTAGATCCAGAGCTTTTCCGAACAATCCCGTCGGCTCTATCCAGTGGTGCAGAAAAGGAATTTTTTGTCCATCTGGGAGGTCAGTTAGGGTCATCCACAGATGGTGTTGTGCAATGACCACCTCAGCCATGCCTCCACCTTGTGCAATAGCTGCTGTCCCCATCATGCAGAGCACAAAGTCTGTTGCCCTGCGTGCTTCTTCTAGCACGTCGGCGGTAGCATGTCTGTCCGTTGTTACCTGGAGCTCCTGCAGTTTTTCAGCCAAGTATGCCTGCATCATGGCGGATACGTTCATTGCGCACGCCGCGAGGCCCTAAGCCCTGTAGCATTTCTCGAACAGAGAAGCCGAGGCTCGACAGGCTTTGCTAGGCAGAGTTGGTTTCGTCCCGGATGACCTGGGAGCCAGGTGAGACGCCAGCGTGTCCTCAATTTGTGGCACGTTGGCTATACCCGCTGCATCCATCCCATCCACGTCGAGGAACTGCGAGAGCGGTAGCAACATGTGAGCCCTGGGCTGAGTCCAGGTGCGAGTCAGCTCCGTGAGGAAATCTAGAAAGATGGACATTCTTTGCCACGTTGCAGACTGCTGCTTTGAGTAAAAGTAATTTCCTGCCAACCTTTTGACTTGTTGACAAGGTGGAGGCTTTGGCCATGGGATCTGCAACGCGTCCGCAGCTTTGCGACACAAGTCGAACAGAGCAGGGATCGAAAAGTCAGTATCCGGGAGCATAGGCGTTGGGGTGCCAGAGAGGTCTCCCCCCTGTTCGTCGTATTCAACTTCGGCGTCATCCACAGAAAATTCGCCTGAGGCTGAAATCGAGATCTTGTCCTCGTTCATCAAGCCTCAAGTGTCGAAGTCGACTGTTAAGTCCCCGATTGGAGCCAGCGCATCTGGGTTGTCACCCCATTCGCCTTGGGTGCTGTCCTCCAGAGCCATGCTCTTGAGCTCCGGCGTGAGTGAGAGGCTCAGTCGTGTCCGGGTCTGTTGGCGCCGCAGCAACGCCCATAGCTTTGGCGACGAAGTCCGCCCGGTGCCTCCTCACCGCCTCCAGTATCTGGCTGCAGTGTGGGCATGATTCGGGCGCATCCAGCGCCATGTTCGTGTGCAAAATTCCCAGGCAGACAGGACAGGCCTCATGGGTGTCCGTCGCCGAGAGGGAAAAAACGCATCCGCTGGGGCAGGCGTGCGAGGTCGGGCTCGCCGTCCTGCTCGCCGTCCTGCTAGTCTTTTTCGGAAGTCTTGTCTTTTGCTTTCCTTTCTCCGGAGGCATGTCCGAGATAAGACGAGCAAGTCCTTCCAAAATCCTTTTTCTTTTTATTTGAGACGTCTCCTCCATTGCGTCGCTTTCGTTGGACAGCCTACTACGAAATTAGCAGAGGTAGCGATGTGACGCAGCTTAGCGCCATCGAGCAAAGCAGTCTGCGGAAAGAGGAGAAGAAAATACTTCGCGGTTAAGGAAAAATGTGCCGGACTAGCTTTCGCTAGCCCTGTAGTACGCAGGAAGAATTCTTTGTACGCCCTGTGTAGGGAGCAAGCTCACCTCTGTTCGAGCGATGAGGTACAGAGAAGTCCCGCGAAGAGAGTTCAGGTTTAAGCGAGGTGAAGGGCAATAAGAGGAAGTAGGATGGGCGTCAGCCCCTTAAATACCCAGAGGGCTGGGTCTCTGGCGTGACGCTGACGCCCCTGCCCTAAAGGCGTGATTGTATTCCTTCAGGTAATCGCGCGGAGCGCAATTTCCCATAGCATTTATGTTGCACCGAGTGACTGACTGATAAGGGAACTGAAGGTTATGCACCATAAGCCATGTTCCCTGAAGGAAGGGAACGAGGTGCAACATATGACTATGGGAATTGCACCCCCGCGCGGTTCACCTGAAGTAATACAATCACGCCTTTTCTAAAGGCAGGTAGGCGTCAGCGTCAGCAATGAGGCCCCGCCCTCTTTGCATAAAATGGCTGACGCCCCACCTTCATTCTCCAAGTGCACTTCACCGAGCTTGGGCATTGAAAGGGCAAACATGTGTTGCACCTCGTTCCCTTCCTTCAGGGAACATGAGTTATGGTGCATAACCTTCAGTTCCCTTATCAGTCAGTACACTCAGTGCAACATATGACTATGGGAACGTAATTCAATCACACCCTGGAAATGCTCTGGAAATGCATGCTCATGAGAACTTTGTGCCTTAGACCACAGGCGCCAGCTGCTCTTTACTCTGTGGTAGAGAGAACAGCCTGAGTTACATCACATGCTATGACATCTAAACTGTAGTGTTTCACAAATGTGTTTGATGATGCCCAGTTAGCAGCAGCACATATATCTGCTACTGGTACACCTCTGAATAAGGCCCAGGAAGTGGCTAGGCCTCGGGTTGAGTGAGCATGTACCCCACTGGGCACCTGCAGACCTCTGCTGCTGTATGCCCTTTTAATGGCCTCAGTCACCCAGTGTGAGAGGCGCTGTTTTGACAGGGCTCTGCCTGCAACAGGATTAGCAAAACACAAAAACAGCTGGTTTGTTTTTCGCCAACCGTTAGTTCTCTCCATGAAGGCACTCAGGGTCCTAACAGGGCAGAGCATGTTCAGTCGCCTCTGTTCTTTAGTTAGATCAGGGGGTGGAGGAAAGGTTGACAGCTCAAAGTCCAGACTTCTGGGATTTAAAGTTGGTACTTTTGGCACATATGCACCCTTAGAAATGAAATTTGGATGTTGTTCGTTTTATGTAACTGCTTTATGATCATATTAATACTTAAACTTCATTTTCTATGCTGAACAAAAGCAGGTTAAGTTGTATTTAAACAACAACAAGAATTTTCCAAACTACTAAACAAAGGCGATTTAATCCAACGTAATGCTGTCATTTTAAATTTAAACGCAAAGTAATTTTGTCCATAGTTGCTTTCCGTAATACGTCATCACGTCTGTTGCGTCCGCCTCGTCTCGTGCGCATGCGCTTTACTTACCGCGCCATTTCGACGCTTTTGCCTTTTGGTTGCTGATGTGCTCGTAAGTATAAAACTTTTATTAATAGGATATTTTAAAGCAGTATTATATTCCACAAATGTGATAAATAGTTACCCATTCGTATGATGCTTGTATGCATTGAAGAAACTTACCGTTATTTCCTATTTTGTTACTACTAACTTTGTATAAGTTAGCTAAAGTTTTAAGCCGGTGTTACACCAAATTCTGTGATCCACCAAACTCCGTGACCACGGGGGGCGACCACGCACATTCCTATGGGACCATCGCATTAATTTGCTGTTGTTTAAACATTTAAACCCAAAATAGACGTTTAATAAATCGGGAAATGATTCATAAATGTTTCCAAGGGGCTTTGTTGGGATGGAGATTTGGTTCAAAACGGCTACTAATATTCTAACGCCTTCTTTTAATACACTTACCTTACTGTAATTTCACATAAATATTATCACAGTTCATTACAACTAGGTTTTGGAGTTCTGCCACCTCATCACTACAATCTGGGGGCATTTCACATAACATGGGACCCTCAAATAGCCAGTATCACAGGAATGTACGCCGCCGCTCCCCGTGGTCACAGAATTCGACAGGTCACAGAACCCGGTGCAACACCAGTCCCCACACGAGTTTGTTTTACATGTCGATTCTTACCATTAGACAATTTTTTTTCAAAAAGTAAAGCATATTTTTTGTATTTCATAGTTTCTTGAAGGTAAATTTACCCACACGTTTTTTTCCCCCCCATGTTCTGAATGGATATTTTCCCTTAAGGAGACGTTTTCTTAGCTCTGTTATAATGTCTCTTTCAAACCAAACATGTTTTTAAAAAAGATATATAATGCGCATAAATGATGTAATTTCCCATCTTTTTTTAATGATTAAATAAGGTAATATATTTTGTTAGCTAAGCCATTATAAAATGACTAAAAATGATTGTGTCTTACGCCAAAATTACACCACACGCGTTACGGCTCCGCCCCGCTCCAGTCCGACCTCCGCAGCAAATACGCACCCATTATAATCAATGACAGAGTTTACACTGGCTCCGCACGGCGGCAGCGAGCTGCGGAGAGCGGACGGCAGTCCGTCAAAATTAGAAATTTTTCTATTTCTGCCGGACGCCGGAGCTGTGCGGAGGCACCAACAGGAAAAGGAACGAGCACAACTTCCGTATTTACAAAATAAAATCACCACGGGCGGACTAATCCTAGCTCTATACGGATTTATTTGTACAAAAATGCTGTCAAACTATCATTTATGACTACGCCTACAAACGCAATACAAGAAATAAATAAATAAATAAAGTATTTTATTCTGAAAATGTAATACCTCACTTCCTGTTGCTCAAACCATGTCCTGTCGCTCATTTACGAGAGAAGATCAAGGCAGCAGTCTCTACTGTTGTTCTCCTTCTTCCACCGAATGAATTGTTTTGTTCTGACTTACTTATTTATCACTTGATTTATCGCGCGATCCCGCAAATCCCGCGCATGCGTCTAGGAGCGGCGCATGCAGGCGGACCTGAGCTGAGCGGAGGTAGTGGAAATTGGAGTTTGAGACGCTCAGCTGCGACCTGCGGAGCGGAGCGGACCGCAAGTACCGGTAGTGTAATTTTGGCGTTAGCATCACATATTTGTTAACCCATAAACTAAGATGTGTTCACTGTGCATACTGTAATATATATTTTTTTATTCTTCAGTGTGCCAAGGCAGTAGCTGGTGAGTATTGAAGGCCCCTAAAATCAAAGTCAGTTTAAGTACTGCATTTAATTTTGATTAAAAACACACTAGTTAACTTTTTCAATTATTGTTTAGTATACCAGACTTACATTTTTTCTTGGTTGTTTCCAGTTTATGAATGTGGAGGTGCAAATTGTGCTCTTTCATTGTATCTAAGAGGTCCCGCTTGATAAAACATTATAAATTAAAGCATTATCATTTTGGTCAAAGGCATTATTATCCATGCACATACTTTGAATGCCCATGCACATTTAAAACATTAAA
>JBBPBX010082009.1:0-15828 GCA_038048925.1 Garcialebias charrua | reverse complement strand
ATTGTTAGCATGATTAACTCGGTCACTTACAATGTTTCCAAATATCTGGCATCTGTACTCATCCCTTTAGTTGGCAGCTCAGAACACCACATACAGAACACCATGGACTTTGTGGATAAGGTGAGGGATGTCATCATGGAGACTGATGAAACAATGGTCTCTTTTGATGTCACATCACTCTTTACGTGCATTCCTGTTGATGAGGCAGTAGAGGTGGTCTGTTTAAGGTTAAAATCAGACACCACTCTGAGCAACAGGACCACACTTTCCACAGAACAACTGTGTCAACTCTTGAAACTGTGCCTGCAGTCAACCTACTTCACATATGGGGAGCAATATTATAGGCAGAAACATGGGTGTGCTATGGGGTCTCCAGTTTCTCCTATTGTTGCCAACCTGTACATGGAGGAGGTAGAAAAGAGAGCTTTGACATCCTTTTCAGGGAGACCACCAAGTCATTGGTTCAGGTATGTTGACGACACCTGGGTTAAAATTAAATCTCAGGAAGTCCAACATTTCACTGATCACATCAACTCTGTGGATAAATATATCAAGTTCACACGAGAAGATGTAAAAAATGGCAGGTTGGCTTTCTTGGACTGTGAGGTCTCAGTTTCTGATAGAGGAAATTTGCAAACTGAGGTGTACCGCAAACCCACCCACACAGACCAGTATTTACAGTTCGACTCCCATCACCCTCTGGAGCACAAGTTAGGAGTCATCAGGACTCTGTATCACAGAGCAGACAGCGTCCCCACTAACTTAGGAGCCAGACAGAAGGAGAAATCACACACAAAACAGGCTCTAGGGAAATGTGGATATCCTAACTGGGCCTTCCTGAAAGCAGAGAAGAAACCCAAACAGGACTCCAGCCAGCCATCAGGTGAAAAGAAGGAACCCAGACCCAGACCAGTGGTCATTCCGTATGTTGCGGGAGTTTCAGAGACATTGAGACGTTTATTCTCTAAACACAACGTCCCAGTGGCTTTTAAACCCCAAAATACATTACGGCAAAGACTGGTTCATCCCAAAGATCCAGTCCCCCGGCACAAACAGAGTAATATTGTGTATGCTGTTCAGTGTCAGGAGGGCTGTGATCAGTCTTATATCGGGGAAACTAAACAGCCACTGGCCAAAAGGATGGCCCAGCACAGAAGATCAACATCATCAGGTCAGGACTCTGCGGTCTACACTCATCTCCAGGCCAGCGGTCACTCTTTCAGGGATGAAGATGTTCACATCCTTGATAGAGAGGAACAATGGTTTGAGAGAGGAGTAAAGGAGGCCATCTTTGTGAAAAGAAACCGTCCATCATTAAACAGAGGTGGAGGCCTCCGGGTTCAACTGTCCCCCACTTATGGTGTAGTCACACCGAACAGCGTTTCAGCAGCAGGAGCGTCCAGTTTACATGTAAAGTCAATGGGGGACGCGCTTCCAGCCACGTCTTGGCGTCAGGCGTCACGTCGCGTGCGTGTTGAGCGTGCTGGGAAGCGTTTTTCCGTGCACGTGAACCGGCTTCAGCCTCCAAACCGCGCATTCAACATGCTGAAGATTTCGCGGTTCAAACTTTCAAACGCCGCTCAACTCTACCTGATTGGTTGGTGTGTCAACCAATCAGGGAGAGTCGGGGGGAGAAGAGAGGGGGAGAAGAGAGGAGGAGAAGAGAGGGGGAGAGTCCCTATGTGACGCGGAAACGAGGGTGCGCGCGCACTATGTGACGTATTGTTTGTGGGACACAGAAAAGACCCGCGAGGTCGTGTACTATGGAAGAGAAACTCATTGTAGCTGTGTGTTCGCGACAAGTCCTTCACGACCAGTCAAGTCTGCTCCACAGAGACGGAAATAAAAAGCTCCTCGCCTGGCGGAGTGCGCAGGACTCTGTGCGCAGGACTCTGTATACCGGTAAGCTCCTCCCACACACCCAGCAGCTGTTTCGCGTTCTGGCGTTCAGTTGGACACGCTGCATTCACAAGTGCGTCCACTTGCGTGCGTGACGAGCTTTTTGGAGGTTGAAAAGCTGTTCGGTGTAACCTACACCATTACAATGCTGTTATTGCTAGTATCACTCAGCCCTCTGTGAATAGCAAACAACCATCAGGGTGCTAACGATCCATCGTTAGGCTGATGGTCCTCCTTGATCATGTGAGCAGCTGGTTTCGGCTGTCATCAGCCAACCGGTTGATCCACTGTGGGAAGGGGCTATTTATAAGACTGAGCTGAACACAGCTTCTCAGACTGAGGAAGTCTTTCGGACGAAAGACGAAACGTTTCTACAGTTTTTTTGCTTTGTTTTGTTTTTTGAATGTCCAGAGGACCAGACTTAGCTTTTTTGGAAAATGTTGTTACCTTTATGGAGGAGCAGGTGATGCAGAAGGTGCTTGGTGATGCTGGTACAGGTGAATGAGGAGGGGCAGGTGAGTCCAGAAAGGCAGCTGAAGTGGAGCTCCCTGATCTGCTATACTCTTGGGCACGCGCCCAGCCTGAGCAAAGACGAACGCTTGATAAATTACTGTCAAATTCAGAATACAGTTTAATGTGTAATATAATCTTAATTTAATATTTAATCTAAATAAACAACATTTTTTACAATAAATAAACTATACTAACAATAATAAAAATCTTTGTTTGTTTGATGTTTGATGAGCTGTTCACCCAATACACAGATGTAATGTTAATTATTTCATGACACTCACTGTGCAGGGTCTGAATAATCCAGGCATCTTCGTGCAGAACAGCTGTGTCATGGAAATCTAGTAAGATCAAAAAAGAGGTACATCTTCACTTAGGTTTATGGATTAAAGCTAACTGTGAAACAGTTCAATCACAACATATCCACTAATACAATTTCACACATTTAATATGATCAGACAAACTACTGTAAACACTCCAACAATGACCTCATCAGTTCAACAGAATCACAGGACCTGTGCAATGTAACAAAGGTTTAATCTGTTACAATGTTTAATATTTTTCACCTGCTCATTGTGAAGTTTTAAAATGACTTCTGTCTGAATAAGGTCATCAGATGAGGTAGACATATATTAACTTGCAGCTGCATGATAAAAAAACTTGCAGAATTGTTCATTTGTTTGAAGATTACTCACCCACCCTAGTTATATTGTTTACATAGTTTCAGGGACACGTTGGCTCAAATTTTTTGTGCTTCATCTTCTGACTCTCATCATATTCTATCAAGTGGAAACCTCAGATGAAACAAGTTAGATGTTCCCACCGCTAGTTAGAACGACTCTGCGTCATGTTTTGAAGCATAAAGAGACCAAGTAGGACCTCACTGCAGCAGAAACCAGCAGTTTTAACAGACCTTAGAAAGCCAAAACACTTCCACACTGACGAATTAGTCTTTCCTCTCTAATCAGTGATGTCATCTCTTTCTCTTCGCTTGTGAAACTTTGTTCAATCACATTCTGACGGACATGGGCACTCGTTTGAAGTGAAAACTACGCTCGTCTGAGGTTAGCCTAGCCTGCTACCGCCTGCTGGAAGCTGCGAGATCTACGTCACCACGCACTTACGTATTTGTGTCACAGCTTTTTCTGTCCGGGCGCTTCAAGCCGAACAGGAAAAGCGTCAGTGAAAGGCTGTAAAATCCTATCGAAATAATCGTTAAATAAAAACTTAGCCCCTGTATCAACTTATTCCTTGAATTTTCAATAATCAGATTAATGTTTTCAGAGCCTCTCTCTATTTGATTCTTTATTACGTATTTGTGTCACAGCTTTTTCTGTCCGGGCGCTTCAAGCCGAACAGGAAAAGCGTCAGTGAAAGGCTGTAAAATCCTATCGAAATAATCGTTAAATAAAAACTTAGCCCCTGTATCAACTTATTCCTTGAATTTTCAATAATCAGATTAATGTTTTCAGAGCCTCTCTCTATTTGATTCTTTATTACGTATTTGTGTCACAGCTTTTTCTGTCCGGGCGCTTCAAGCCGAACAGGAAAAGCGTCAGTGAAAGGCTGTAAAATCCTATCGAAATAATCGTTAAATAAAAACTTAGCCCCTGTATCAACTTATTCCTTGAATTTTCAATAATCAGATTAATGTTTTCAGAGCCTCTCTCTATTTGATTCTTTATTACGTATTTGTGTCACAGCTTTTTCTGTCCGGGCGCTTCAAGCCGAACAGGAAAAGCGTCAGTGAAAGGCTGTAAAATCCTATCGAAATAATCGTTAAATAAAAACTTAGCCCCTGTATCAACTTTTTCCTTGAATTTTCAATAATCAGATTAATGTTTTCAGAGCCTCTCTCTATTTGATTCTTTATTATTAATCCCAAGGGAGACTGCGTGCTCGCTAGCTAGCACGCTAGTTAGCAGACTCATGGCGTCTACTGCAGCCAGAAATAAACTTTATTTACGCCGCAAACAGCCAGCTCTTGTTACCAGTTACGATACACAGCTCCTACAACAATTCTAAATGTACAAAAAAAATGCTCAGGACTGAATATTTAATTGACTGACCATTTCACTGTCACATAATGTTACTAAAAATCAGCAAATAGACTGATATATATATTAACCCGCTTTCATCCATCCATCCATCCATCCATCTTCTTCCGCTTATCCGGGGTCGGGTCGCGGGGGTAGCAGCCTAAGTAGGGAGGCCCAGACTTCCCTCTCCCCAGCCACTTGGAGCAGCTCCTCCGGGGGAATCCCAAGGCGTTCCCAGGCCAGCCGAGAAACATAGTCCCTCCAGCGTGTCCTGGGTCTTCCTCTGGGTCTCCTCCCGGTGGGACATGCCCGGAACACCTCACCAGGGAGGCGTCCAGGAGGCATCCTAACCAGATGCCCGAGCCACCTCAACTGGCTCCTCTCGATGTGGAGAAGCAGCGGCTCTACTCCGAGTCCCTCCCGGATGACTGAGCTTCTCACCCTATCTCTAAGGGAGAGTCCAGCCACCCTGCGGAGAAAACTCATTTCAGCCGCTTGTATCCGAGATCTTGTTCTTTCGGTCATAACCCAAAGCTCATGACCATAGATGAGGGTGGGAACGTAGATCGATCGGTAAATTGAGAGCTTTGCCTTTTGACTCAGCTCTCTCTTCACCACGACAGACCGGTACAGCGCCCGCTTCACTGCGGACGCTGCACCTATCCGCCTATCGATCTCACGCTCCAGTTTTCCCTCATTCGTGAACAAGATCCCGAGATACTTAAACTCCTCCACTTGGGGCAGGACCTCCTCCCCGACCCGGAGAGGGCATGCTACCCTTTTCCGGCTCAAGACCATGGCCTCGGATTTGGAGGAACTGATCCTCATCCCGGCCGCATCACACTCGGCTGCAAACCGCTCCAGTGAAAGTTGTAAATCACGAACTGATGAAGCCAGTAGGACCACATCATCTGCAAAAAACAGAGAAGCGATTCTAAGGTCACCAAAACGGATCCTCTCAACACCTTGGCTGCGCCTAGAAATTCTGTCCATAAAAGTTATGAACAGAATCGGTGACAAAGGGCAACCTTGGCGGAGTCCAACTCTCACCGGAAACGAGCCTGACTTACTGCCGGCAATGCGGACCAAGCTCTGACACCGGTCGTACAGGGACCTAACAGCCCTTATCAAAGGGCCTGGTACCCCATACTCCCGGAGTACCCCCCACAGAACCCCCCGAGGGACGCGGTCGAATGCCTTCTCCAAGTCCACAAAACACATGTAAACTGGTTGGGCAAACTCCCACGCACCCTCCAGGACCCTGCTGAGGGTGTAGAGCTGGTCCAGTGTTCCACGACCAGGACGAAAACCACACTGCTCCTCCTGAATCCGAGGTTCGACTATCCGACGGACCCTCCTCTCCAGAACCCCTGAATAGACCTTACCAGGGAGGCTTAAGAGTGTGATCCCCCTATAGTTGGAACACACCCTACGGTCCCCCTTTTTGAATAGGGGAACCACCACCCCAGTCTGCCAATCCAAGGGAACTGCCCCCGATGTCCACGCGATATTGCAGAGTCGCGTAAGCCAACACAACCCTACAACATCCAGAGCCCTAAGGAACTCCGGGCGAATCTCATCCACCCCCGGAGCCTTGCCACCGCGGAGCTTTTTAACCACCTCGGCGACCTCAGCACCAGAGATCGGAGAACCCGACCCAAAGTCCCCAGGCTCTGCTTCCTCAGTGGAAGACGTGCCAGTAGGATTGAGGAGGTCTTCGAAGTATTCCGCCCACCGACTCACAACATCCCGAGTTGAGGTCAGTAGCACGCCACCTCCACCATAAATGGTGTTGGTCTCGTACCTCTTTCCCCCCCTGAGACGCCGGATGGTGGACCAGAATCGCCTCGAAGCCGTACGGAAGTCATTCTCCATGGCCTCTCCGAACTCCTCCCACGCCCGAGTTTTTGCCTCAGCAACCACCCGAGCCGCATGCCGCTTGGACTGCCGGTACCTATCAGCTGCTTCCGGGGTCCCACAAGCCAAAAAGGCCCAATAGGACTCCTTCTTCAGCCTGACAGCATCCCTCACTGCCGGTGTCCACCACCGGGTTCGAGGGTTGCCACCACGACAGGCACCAACAACCTTGCGGCCACAGCTCCGATAAGCTGCCTCGACAATAGAGGCGCGGAACACGGCCCACTCGGACTCCATGTCCCCCGCCTCCCTTGGAACGTGTTCAAAGCTCTCCCGGAGGTGGGAGTTAAAGCTCCGTCTTACGGGAGACTCTGCCAGACGTTCCCAGCAGACCCTCACAATACGTTTGGGTCTGCCAGGTCTGACCGGCATCCTCCCCCACCATCGGAGCCAACTCACCACCAGGTAGTGGTCAGTTGACAGCTCCGCCCCTCTCCTCACCCGAGTGTCCAAGACATGCGGCCGCAGATCAGATGAGACGACAACAAAGTCGATCATCGAACTGCGACCTAGGGTGTCCTGGTGCCAAGAGCACATATGGACACCCTTATGCTTAAACATGGTGTTCGTTATGGACAATCCATGACGAGCACAGAAGTCCAATAACAGAACACCACTCTGGTTCAGATCAGGGGGGCCGTTCCTCCCAACCACACCCCTCCAGGTCTCACTGTCATTGCCCACGTGAGCGTTGAAGTCCCCCAGTAGAACAAGGGAGTCCCCAGGAGGCGCACTCTCCAATACCCCCTCCAAGGACTCCAAAAAGGGTGGGTAGTCTGAGCTGCCGTTTGGTGCATAGGCACAAACAACAGTCAGAGCCCGTCCCCCCACACGTAGGCGAAGGGAGGCTACCCTCTCGTTCACCGGGGTGAACCCCAACGTACAGGCACCAAGATGGGGGGCAACCAGTATGCCCACTCCTGCTCGGCGCCTCTCACCAGGGGCAACTCCAGAGTGGAAGAGTGTCCAACCCCTCTCAAGGAAACTGGTTCCAGAGCCAGAGCCATGCGTTGAGGTGAGTCCGACTATTTCTAGTCGGAACCTCTCAACCTCACACACTAGCTCAGGCTCCTTCCCCACCAGAGAGGTGACATTCCATGTCCCAATGGCCAGCTTCTGTAGCCGAGGATCAGACCGCCAGGGTCCCCGCCCTCGGCCACCACCCATCTCACATTGCACCCGACCCCGCTTTCCATCAGCTAAAATAAGCGCATATTAACAGTTTACTTACAGTGCAAGACGTTCTTGATCTGCCGAAGTAAAGGAACAACTGTAAAGCTTTACAAAGTGAGCCTCTACTTCATGCCATTTTGCTTAAAATACACATTACAGTGCTCATTACTTATCTAATTTTGACTTAAAACATTGTTTAGAGCTTTTTTCTCAAAAATACTATACACTGTTGTTCAAAATTTTATTGTACATTCCAAAGAATTGTCTTACCTCTGACAAAATGGATGGTCCAGTCCACTTCTGAAGCATGTGTGTGCACATGGCAGAATGTGCAGCCAAGATGGCGGAAGTGTAGAGTAATTAAAATCAAAGTGCTTTAATTAGTAAAATCTATTAGATTTAAAAAAAATTAGGATACTCATATTTTTCTATTAAAATATGCTAAAGATATCGTTGCTTATTTTACCGTAAAAAAATATAAGTAAATTTAAATTACTTAACATCTCAAAAATGTTGAATTTTGCTTACACTGAATTAAAACCATGCATATGCATTTTTACTGAGTAACAGTTACTATCAGTGGCCTATTAGATACTACTTAACCCCAATCACACTTTTTTCAGTGTAACATTAGCCTCATAGCTGCATCCTCGTAGCTTCACCGGGCAGCCGGCTTTGAGCGATCAGAGGTCCCTGGAGCTCGCCTCGATGTCGGACTGGAAGCCGAAGACATCGGGGGACAACGAGCTAACTTGGAATAATAAAGCCGACAACCTTTTAGGAGGTGCAGCTAAACCGGACTGCCCGAGCTGCGGACTCGGTGGGGCTAAAATGCTAACAAATGCAGCTGAAGGCGGCGCGCACAGACTGCGGCGTCGGTAAGTTATTAAAACTTTTTCTGTCTCCAACTGTATGAAGTTAGGATACTAACAGTCCTTCCTGTAAAGGGTTTAAACTGCGTGGTGCTACAGAAAGCTGCGAAGCTCAGACGTAACGCAGCGGTGCTAACAGCTGGAGCTAACAGGCAAACTGATGACAGAAGCTGCCGGTCAAAGTAAGAAATTATTTTTTTTATTTACTGTATGCTCTTTTAAAATGTGCTAAAGTGTTAGAATAGTCATTACCGCACACGTACGTGTCAGTGGCGGCTGGTGCGGTATATATATTTTTGCTTGTTAAATATGAATATATTTTTTTGTATTCTGGTGACTGTTTATGAAAAGTCATTACACATTTGTTTGGTTGATTCAATAAAAGGAGAAAATGTGAAATATCGTCTGATATCGTTATCGGGGTATTTCAAAAAATATATTGTGATATCATTTTTTGGGCATATCGCCCACCCCTAGTCACGAGGAGAACCAGGTCAGAGCACGAGGGGAACCAAGCCAGGAACAGGAGAACCAGAGCCGAGAGGTCAGGAACACTGGGGACAAGAGAAAACAGATGAACAATTCTAAAAAAGCCAAGTCTGGTCCTTTGGACATTCAAAAAACAAAACAAAATAAAGCAAAAAAATTGTAGAAACGTTTCGTCTTTCATCCGAAAGACTTCCTCAGTCTGAGGTGCTAGTATTCAGCTCAGTCTTATAAATAGCACCCTCTCACAGTGGATATACCAGTTGGCTGATGACAGCCGAAACCAGCTGCTCACATGATCAAGGAGGACCATCAGCCTAACGATGGATCGTTAGCACCCTGATGGTTGTTTGCTATTCACAGAGGGCTGAGTTATACTAGCAATAACAGCATTATAAGAGGGGGGCAGTTGAACCCGGAGGCCTCCACCCCTGTTTAATGATGGACGGTTTCTTTCCACAAAGATGGCCTCGTTCACTCCTCTCTCAAACCATCGTTCCTCTCCATCAAGGATATGAACATATTCATCCCTGAAAGAGTGACCGCTGGCGTGGAGATTAGTGTAGACCGCAGAGTTCTGACCTGATGATGTTGATCTTCTGTGCTGGGCCATCCTTTTGGCCAGTGGCTGTTTAGTTTTCCCGATATAAGACTAATCACAGCCCTCCAGAAGGATTTTAAGAACTGCTGCGTCATGGCTTTCAGTGAAACGTGGCTCACAGAGCAAGACCTGGACTCTGATCTGTCCATAGATGGATTTGGTGCTCCACTTCGACTGGACCGACAGGCAGAGGTAACGGGGAAAACTCAGGGCGGGGGTGTGTGTCTGTATGTGAGCAGACGCTACTGTTCTTCAGTGACGATAAGAGAGCGGATTTGCACGCCTCACGTTGAACTTCTATCAGTGTCACTACGGCCCTTTTATCTGCCCCGTGAGTTCCCCCAAATTTTCATCACAATTGTGTACATTCATCCAAAGGCAGACCCCACCTCTGCCTCCAGCACAATTTTTGATGTCGTGCAGAAGCAGCAGTCCATCTCCCCAGATGCACCTAACTTTGTCTTAGGTGATTTTAATCACGTTTCTCTTAAGAAAACACTGAGAAATTTTTATCAGTATGTTTCCTGCACAACAAGAGGTGATAAGACACTGGATTTATGTTATGGCTCAGTGAAGGATGCTTTTAAGTCTGTCCAACTCCCTCCACTGGGCTCTGCTGACCACAACTGTGTTCATCTGCTGCCCATCTACAAAACTGTTCTGAAGAGAGAAAAACCTGAGATCAAGGACATAAAAGTCTGGACAGAGGAATCAGTTCTCTCACTGCAGGAATGTTTTCGGTGTACGGACTGGGATCTTTTTAAACAATCTTGTGGTGATGATTTAGACTCATTAGTGGATGTCACATGTTCTTATATCACGTTTTGCAGAGATATGATTATCCCAGCGAAGCGTGTAAAAATATATCCTAATAACAGACCATGGGTTACTAAATCAGTTAAGTCCAGTTTGTATAAAAAATCAATTGCTTTTAAACAGGGAACAGTCTTTGACCAGCATTTAGCCAGAAAAGAAGTGAAGGCAGAAATTTCAAAAGCAAAACAAAAGTACAAAGACGAATTGGAGAATAAAATGGCCACAAATCAACTTGGCTCAGCATGGGCTAGTATGAAGACTATTGCAGGCCTTCAGAAGCCGCATAAAACCCGTGTCACTATAGATGGTTTTGATTCAGATTTTAAACTTGCAAATGCTTTAAATTCATTTTATTGTCGTTTTGATACCTGTGATTTTAGCAGTGAAATCCAGAAACTAGTTCACGATCTTAAAGACACACAGCACTCTAACATCAGCCTCCAAGATGTGAAACAAGCTTTTCAGTGTGTGAAAGTGAACAAAAGTCACGGACCAGATAATGTATGTGGCCGTTCTGTAAAATTCTGTGCCAATGAGCTGAGCTCCATTTTTCAGTATATTTATAATAAGTCTCTGGAAACACAACATGTTCCCATCATCTGGAAAGATGCTGTAGTGGTTCCTGTCCCTAAATCCAACAGTCCGAAAACTGTTGGTGATTTTAGACCAGTAGCTTTGACCTCAGTTCTGATGAAAATCTTTGAAAGATTAATCAGAGGTGAGATTCTAAAGCAGACTGAACATCTTTTAGATCCCATGCAGTTTGCTTACAGGCCTCATAGAGGCGTAGAGGACGCAACACTCACCCTGTTTAATATGCTTTTTAAACACTTAGATTTAAATGCGACCCATGTCAGACTTTTATTTGTAGATTTTTCCTCAGCTTTTGATACAATCCAACCTCACATATTAACTGAACGGCTTGTTGAACAGTTTCCTCTGAGTAACAATTTGATGGGCTGGATCTTGGATTTTTTAAGTAACAGGACACAGAGAGTAAGGGTGAATAATTGTCTCTCTGAATCTAAGTCCTCTTCCACCGGGTCACCCCAGGGATGTGTACTGTCACCCCTGCTTTTTATTCTATACACCAACATGTGTCGGAGCAGACATGAGAGCAGGTACATTATAAAGTATGCAGATGATTCTGTTATTGTCAGTCTGCTTAAAGGAAATGAAAGTAGCCATGGGCAGGTGACTGATGATTTTGTTCAATGGTGCGAGGACTCTTTCCTCAAACTAAACACAGATAAGACAAAAGACATGATCATTGATTTTAGGAAGAAACCTCACCAGCACGGAGTCACTTTAATTAAAGGTCAAGCAATTGAGACAGTGCAGTCTTACAAATATCTCGGGACAATCGTAGACGATAAATTAAACTTTGAAACCAATTTTGACAAGGTGTGCAAAAAGGCCCACCAGCGCCTTTATTGTCTAAGGAAACTCAACCATTTTAATATTGACCGAACCATAATGACCATGTTTTACCGTGCTTTTATTGAATCTGTTTTATCCTTTTCCTTGGTTTCATGGTTTGGTCACACTACAGTGAGAGGAAAGAATTCCCTTCAGCAGATTGTTAAGCTGTCATCTAAACTGACCGGAGGAACCCTAACCTCAGTAACATCCATGTATGTTAGTCAGGTACAGAGGATAGCTTCTTCTGTTTTAAAAGATGTCCTTCATCCCCTGTATGGAGAGTTTCAGCTTCTTCCCTCTGGTCGGAGGTTTTTAGTCCCGAAATGTAGGACAACACGTTTTAAAAATAGCTTTGTTCCCACTGCTGTTACTGAAATGAACAAACGGAATAACGTTGAAGCTTTTAGTGGTTAAATGTTTTTATTTTTCATTTTACATATGATTTGGGGAGCCTTAACACTGTTATGTGCAACATTATCTGTTTATAGTTTCTTTTAAGTGTTTTTACTAAATGTTTTTACTGTTTTTATTTGTGTGTGCGCATGGATGGATGTATGCTTTGTACCACTGCAAACCACATTTACCCTTGGGTATAAATAAAGTAACCTGAACCTGAACCTGAACCTCCTGACACTGAACAGCATACACAATATTACTCTATTTGTGCCAGGGGATTGGATCTTTGGGATGAACCACTCTTTGCCGTAATGTATTTTGGGGTTTAAAAGCCACTGGGATGTTGTGTTTAGAAAATAAACGTCTCAATGTCTCAGAAACTCCCGCAACATACGGAATGACCACTGGTCTGGGTCTGGGTTCCTTCTTTTCACCTGATGGCTGGCTGGAGTCCTGTTTGGGTTTCTTCTCTGCTTTCAGGAATGCCCAGTTAGGATATCCACATTTTTCTAGAGCCTGTTTTGTGTGTGATTTCTCCTTCTGTCTGGCTCCTGACTTAGTGGGGACGTTGTCTACTCTGTGATACAGAGTCCTGATGACTCCTAACTTGTGCTCCAGAGGGTGATGGGAGTCAAACTGTAAATACTGGTCTGTGTGAGTGGGTTTTCGGTACACCTCAGTTTGCAAATTTTCTCTATTAGAAACTGATACCTGACTTCCGGCTGAATGGCGGTGGGATAAGTTGTGTTTAGGTGCGCTCCTGCGGAATTGGCCTTGTTTCCGATTAATACCTGGCACTTTATTCCGATTTCGACCGCAAACAATAGATAACTTACACATTTTACACAATCCTCTGGTTCGGTCACTAAAATGCCACCAAAGCCTGCTAAAGGAGTAAGTTCGATCCAAGCTCACCTGCGGCCTGTTCCTCGTGGAGGAACCTCGAGCTGTCCTGATGTACCTCCGTCTGAAGCAGCGGCTCAGGCCACTGCAATTTGTGGCGTCGACAACCTTAAACAGGAGCTACTTGTAGCTCTCCGAGAGGACCTTACTGCTATAATTAAAGCAGAATTCCATGCTGTTCTGGGGGAAAGTCTCTCGTCGATCAATGCCGAGCTGTTAGCCTTCAATAAGGAGATATCCTCTGGGCTAGCTGTGGTGCAGGAGAGCTTCACGGGTCTAAAGCTAACAGTAGCAGAGGTGGAGAAGTCCGTCTCCACCTGCACTGACGACATTGTTAGCCTCCAGAAAATAGTCGACAGCCTTACTAAAACGGTGGCACAGCTGGAGGATAAATGGGATGACTTGGAGTCCCGGTCCCGACGTCAGAACATCTGTATCATCGGTGTCCCGGAGGATGACCCATCATCGGCTACGACGGCTGCTGTCTCTCGGTTGCTAAAGGAAGCCTTCGACTTCAAGGAGGAGCCGCTGCTGGACCGCGCTCATCGTATTCCAATGCCCAAACTGAAGGCAGGCGAGCAGCCTCGTCCCATTGTAGCTAAGCTACACTACCACACGGACTGTGTGAAAATCCTGGCGAAGGCAAGGGAGCTGCAGCGGGTCAAAGTGAACGGTATGACTATCTTCGTTTTCCCCGACTGTACTGCCCGAACGGCCCGAGTGCGAGCAGCCTTAAAAGGAATGTCACCGCAAGCTACGTGACATAGGGCCTGTTTACACGGCGCGTATTTTGAGTGTAACCGCTACTTTCTCTTTGCGACTTTGCTTATCGCCTACACGACGCTGCTGGCCCCCCTCGATGACACCGATACTTTTCTGACCCTGCTCTCAAGGTGGAAGTTTTTCGCAGACCCCCCGTTGATAATGTAAACATCTCCCGTGGAGCTTTTGTTTGAACACATGCACGCAGCACGCACGCGCAGACAGCCGGCATTTTAACAATGGCGGTGGACTGGACAGTGGACACACGCACCACTTTCTGAACTATAGCTGATGGAATATATTTTGATTCTCATATTTAATTATTCTACACCTTACCTGCATCTGTGTTGGAAGAGAGCCAGCTGCCTGGATCCAGTTGTCTGTTAACGAGGCAGTCGGACATTTCACGTGTCACGCTGCACTATAACATACTAAATGTGCTATATATTAACAGTTTAACAATAATAAACAGTATTTATGTTAGCGTGGGAGATATTTAAATTTATCTGAGCTAAATGAAGCTATCTGGACTCGTTACGTCATGCCTAACATGCTGCTGAAAATGAAGACACCAGGTTGATTTTTAATTTATTTATTTATTCAACACCACAAACTCATGTCACAAACACTGAGAATTAAATTGAACACTTTTAAAAACACGTTAACCGAACTTTAATGAACTGGACTCTGTTGTTCATCCTGGTGGACACTGCACTGGACCCACATCCGAACCGCCGGTCCGCTTCGTGGAACAGCTTCGACCTCGCAGGAAAAAAATAAAAATAAAACCTCAGTTGGTTGTTCTGTGATCGAACTAAACACAAGGAAAGATTATTAAGAACATGGTTTACCTTGTAGCGCTGCTGTAAATCAGCTGATTCTCACGGAGTAAAGTCAGACATGTTGACTCGGTTCCGGTCCAGTCAGCAACTGGTGCGCAGATGAAGCGGTCCACTTGGTGTCAAATCTGTTGACTCTTATCCAAATTCCAGCTTTAACTTGTTGTTAACTTGTTGACAACAACTTGTAGTAGCTGAACTTTTAGCCAGAGAGGAAAACAGGCTGCCTCGTCTGCTCTGTTTACATCAGGCAGCAGTGGCACGCATGCGCAGTAGTGAAGGTTCCAAAGATCACAGCGCCATCTACAGGCCCAGCATGGTAACTACAGTAAATTCATGAGTACGGGGGTGGAGGGGGAGAGAGTCGTATCCACAGAATTCGCCCATGTCAACGCAAAACTTTCAACCTAATTAACATACCCAAAAGTTGCGTTTCCCCCACACAGTGTCTGTGTAAACAGGGCCATAGAGGGGGTTTGGTTCGGCCTGCTCCACCCGGCCCGGCTGAAGATCACGTATGATGGAACTACACGGGTCTTCACTTGCCCTGAGGAGGCGAGTGTTTACATCGAGTCGATTACAAAATGAGCATTATAATTAGTATGCTCTGTTTCACACTCGGGGAACGTTAGTACTATTAGTTATTATTATTATTCATGTTTAGAAATATAATCAGAGAGCTTTGTATACATTCACGGATTTAATGTTTAGAAATATATTTAGTGTGCTTTTTTTTCATACTCGGGGAACATTAGTACAAGTAGTCCCCGACTTACGAGCGCTCTTACATACGAGGTCCCGGACTTACGAGCTGGCGAACGAACAGCAAATTTGTAAAAAATACAGCACTTTTTTGTGTTTTTAGATGAAAGTGTGTTAGCTAACCATTTGGAAACACGTTTCTGAGCATGTTCATGAACTAGTATGAACGTTTTTGATGAAAAACGAGTGTTCGTAGTAGCGCTAGCTTAAATTTTCCGACTTACGACCGAAAATCCGGACTTACGAGAACACGTGTTTCATGTTCCGACGTACGAATTTTCGTCTTACGAGCGACTCGCAGGTACGGAACTTGCTCGTAAGTCGGGGACTACCTGTATTATTAGTTATTATTATTATTCATGTTTAAAAATATAATCAGAGAGCTTTGTATACATTCACGGATTTAATGTTTAGAAATATATTTAGTGTGC
>JBBPBX010082006.1:0-15828 GCA_038048925.1 Garcialebias charrua | reverse complement strand
GAGGATGAAACCCATTCAAAGTGATCGTCCTCGATTTGAAAGAACTGTTTCTACATTTTGGCATGAAGGCAGGGTTAGGCCTTAATGTAGCTGAGCTACCATCAGGTTGTATCTTCAAACATGATGGAGCAACAGAGAGCGCGCACAAATCATTCACTCTCTTAGCGGAAGTGAGGGCCAGCAGCAGCACAGTTTTAAGAGACAGGAACTTCATTGATACTTCATTTACAGGCTCAAACGGAGCTTTAATTAATGCGCATAAAACTAATGTCAAATCCCACTGAGGGGTGAGTGGGCGTGTCACCGGTCTGTGCCGCCGCACGCCTTTCAGAAAACGCCTCAACAGTGGTTGATTAAAAAGCGTTCTGTCACCAAAACCTTCATGACAGGAGGATATAGCTGCAACGTAAACCTTAACACTAGGAATACCAAACACATGTACTTGTACATATTTTACATATAGCTCCCATGGGAGACTGTAAAATGACAGATTGAGGAATTTGCATTCCATTAGGTTTGTGTGACCCCCTGGGGCTGAAGTCTTTTGTGTGCTCAAAACATCCCCCCAGTAGCCAAAACAAAACATCTCCCCATATTCCAACAACAACATTCCTTCTGCAGGTTCAAAGTGCAGCTTTTTACAACACAGACCAAACTTTTGGAGATGTTGATGACTCTTTGCAAATGTCAACGCTAGAAACTTCAGTTTATTTTATAGATATACGTTTTATACTTTTTATACTACTATGCAAAAACTCAAGACAGTATTACACTTTTATTATTTCATTTTATGCTTATGTTCATTGGGTGTTTGGTGTTTTAGGGGTGTTTGGTGTTTCAGTGTTGGTGTAAATTTTCATACTTTTATACTATTATGAAAAAACTCAGGACAGTGTTACACTTTTTTACTATTTTACTATTTTATGTTATGTTTATTAAATGTTTTAGTGTTTAGTGTTTAGATGGTTACTGTTGCACCGAGGGACTGAGAGAAACGCAATTTCGGTCCTGTGTATGTCCTGTACATACAGGTAGTCCCCGATTTACGAGCGAGATCCGTTACAACGAGGCGCTCGTAAACTGGAAATCTCGTAATTTGGAACGGCCGCCACGCTTCTCGTAAGTCCGGAATTTCGCTCGTAAATTGGAACGGTTTTGCTAGCGCGACTACGAACACTCGTTTTTCATCGAAAAACTGCTTATGAGTGCATAAAAATGATCGGAAACGTGTGTCCACATGTTTAGCTAACGAACTGTGGTGAAAAAACACAGGAAAACTCAGTATTTTTTGCGTTTTTTCCAATAATTCGCCAGCTCGTAAGTCCGGAACCTCGTAGATCAGAGCGCTCGTAAATCGGGGACTACCTGTATTGTATTTCTGACAATAAAGTTGACTTTGACTTTGACTGCCTCTAAGCGAGCAGGTCCCCGGTTCAAATCCTGGTCCGGGGGCCTTTCTGGGTGGAGTTTGCATGTTCTCTCCGTGCATGCGTGGGTTTTCTCCGGGTGCTCCGGTTTCCTCCCACAGTCCAAAAACATGCATGTTAGGCTGATTGTTAACTCTAAATTGACCCTAGGTGTGAGTGAGACAGGTCCCTCTTGTAAATGAGTCCCCGTGGCTCAACGAGTCCAGCCTGTATAAATAAAGGTTGAATGAATGAATGAACAAACTGATATGGAGAGAACACAAATTCTGTAAGAATAAAAATACTAAATCTATTACAGTACTGTACAAAGTCAGAGACCCATTGAATGATAAAGCTCTGTATTTGTTGTATAACACAATCATTTTTCCACACTCAAAAGTATGAATGTTTACATGAAAACTGGAGTGAAACAACTTTATTCAATTTTATTTCACTCAGCATGTAGCTTGCAGATAGGCAGATAGGCAGCCGTGGCATAGTGGTAATGGCACTCGTCCACCGATCGGAAGGTTGGAGGTTCGAATCCCGTTTCCCCACACCATGTGTCGTTGTGTCCCTGGGCAAGACACTTAACCCCGAGTTTCTCCCGGTAGGACTGGATGGCGCCTTGCATGGCAGTCTGCCGCTACCGGTGTATGAATGTGTGCGCGGGAAGAGTACTCTTCCCGCGCTACGTAGCGCGTTTCGTTAGAATACCTTTTAGGCGACACACCAATTTTTGCTTGTTGGAAAGCTTTGCATTGCTGTGAGCAGAGAAAAATGGAGAAAGTGCCTGTTTCTATATGAAATATACTGTACTGTATATGAGGAAATGATGAAAAGCTCAAGCCTTTCAAGAGATGTGCAACATTGGAAGCTGCCGTCACCTTTATTTCAAGCAACAACAACAAAATGTCTACTTAAGGAGATGAGGGAGTGCACCTCAGCATCCTCTGTGGAGCAAGGCGGTTAAAGAGAAATCACAGCCTTAGGAGGGGTGATTAGAGAGCACCGAGCTCAAATCCATTCCCTGATGCTCCAGTGACCCCAGTTTGACTCCTGGAAACCAAAGGTCACGCTCGCCTCCTGTCTCCTTCTACGAATGTGCAACCCACCACCCCAACCCCCTCCCGTAACCACCCACACTGCATCTGCGAACGAAGATTCCCACCCACCTGCCTGTACCCCCAGCCGAGCTTCAGAGGTTTTCAGCATTACCGTCTCAGGAGAATAAACCCCCCACTCCACCTTCCACCCCCTCCCTCTCCATGCCCCCCTCACTTCTCCACGCCTCCATGGAATTACTTCCATATGGCCTACTTTCCGCCCTCGCTTTCATACAAGTTGTACACTATCTATATGTTGTTGTTTTTTTTCTTTAACAGCTCTACATTTTTGTTCTCATGTTGCTCGGTTGTTCTTCGGTGATGGTTTTTAATCAGCGACTAACAAAATATCTGGTAAATCAAAGCTATTTTTTTACCCATAATCTAACAAAGGATTGTCACACAGTTGGCTCTTTATTTGTCATTCAGTGTAAGCATGTTTTCCTTAAGTACGGTAATTGTATTTAACTAATTTCTGTGTGGTATATAATTCACCTGTTTGGCTTCAGCCTAAATCTAACAGGCATTATTTTGGCGGGGGTTCCTTTAGAGTGGAAAAGACATCCAGGTTTATCACCTGTTATTATTTTTATCTCCCATTTTTCCTGTTAACATATCTTATGTTGTGCAACACACAAGGTTTTCCCACATGTTTGATATTCACATTATTTTAAAGATTCTCCACTGGAGGCTTGTCAGGACTACAAGCAGGCCTGTGCACCTGTTCCCTTTTCTTGTGTTAGCAAAATGAGGTTCTGCATTGTCTTTAAAAAAATATCCTTAAAGTTCCTGAAAAAGATGTAGTTTTAGTTTTGGCATGAGCACCGATACAAACCATCAAAGAGGCAGACACCTGGACTTTCTGCTGAGAAAAGTCTGAATAGTCTTTATTATGATTAGTCTATTTCTTCCAAAAGCATACTGGACTGGTAAAATTGTTTAACCAAAATTAATGTTTTCACAGTATGATTCCCACCTAATTTGTCTTTGATTCCACATAATTCATGATACAGTTAACATAAGGTTTATTTGTTTGCTGTACAGGTTTATTTGTGGCATTTGAAATATAACTTTGCATCCTCCTGTCTATGTGGTTTTATTCTAGAGAATAATGCTTCTTGATGCAGTGCTATCTGAGAAATCAGAGATTAAACCTGTTCAATGTATTCTTGAGTCGTCTTTTTGTACAGAAAATGTTCTAGATTTTTCGATGATTTATATTAATTTTCACACTGTATAGGCAAAATATATATGTATCTCTCAAGTTCAAGTCAAGTTTATTGTCATTGACATCACATGTGGTACATGAGGTGGAACAAAATTATGTACTCAGTCCCAGTTACACCCAAAAAAGCAGAAATATAAAGTGTACAAAGAAACAGCATAAAAGCGCCTGAGATATACACTAAGATATACGCTAAACAAATGCCAAACGGTACACAAAAAGATCTAAGATATACGCTAAACACTAATAATGCAAAATAATACGGCATAACAACTTTAATTATACTTATGCATGCTTAATAATCCAAGTATATCCAGATACCATACATATCTTGATTAGCAGAGGTATGTACATTTCTTCGGTCTGCATGAAACTTACACTGTTTTCCAGAAGCTACACCTTAGCAGTTTCTGTAGTTTTAGTGTAGGTGGTTGCAAAAGGAGATTTAAAGATACATCACATAAACCCTCATTTTTATAATTGTGCAGCATGTCAGAAATAACTGCAGTCATTTTCTGATGCTCCTTACTGCACTCACATCTTTGATGAACAGTAACAGATAGTGACTGCTGCGATCTTATTTTAAAGTGAAGAAAGTGTGATACAACTGTTCTGTTTACATAAAAACAGCTTTGATATTAATTGATCGCATTGATCATTATACCAAAGCATGGCTCATTTAATTTGACTGTGCACTGATAAGTTGAGTCCATTGAGAGAATGGCAGATTCCATTACTAATAATGAAAGCTGGTACGGTATTTGGAGACATGGTTGCAGAATTTAAATGCACTTTGGTTCATAATGGTAAAGTGGGTCTGCAGATGGTGGGGGCGACCCCTGGCTCTTCCAGATCGTACATCAAACTGTTCTTCCATGGAACGTTGAACCTTTAATTGAACCGTCAGTGTAAAAATGTGTATGTGACTTATAGTGTGAAGTACTTTAATTGCTTGATTTAACTAAAAAAGTACAACGTAATTGCAGTTCAGTTACATGTTTCCTCTTGATAAAAGTGCTACAAGACTGTTTTTGGCAATTATGCAAATACATTAAACTGATGAGAAAGAATACAATGTTCAAGCTATAAATGTATGAATGTGTCTTACTGACTTTTCCTCAACAGTTTCTGTTTTTTTAATTATTTTTTTTATTTTTAGAAAAACTCAAATTATAATCATGATTTGTAATTCTATGGTTTCAGTATGTCTTTAGTTCTAAATTTAGCCTGACTGTTTTGAATGACTTGAATAGAGGAAATGTATGTGACATTAAATATGCATCTTCTTCAGATTACAACCACCAAGTGGTTTGACCGTCTTGAAAACAGAGAAAATAGAAGAGAATTTGTGAGGAATTGTTTAATATTTGACTGTATAAATTCAGCTAAATATTTTAAATCTACAGTATTTTAAATAGGGGAAGAAAAGAGAGACCAGTGATTGCTGTAACTTATGATGACAACTGAAATCCAGAGTAAGAAATCTGGATGTATTTTGTACAATAAATATTTAGAAAAATAAATATTTTAAGATGGTGAAAAGCCACAGTCTGGACAGTGTGCAACACTTACAACTCATTGCAACAATGTGGGTGCATTTGTCAAGAAACACATTAACAAAAACAAACTTGTATCTTCAGTTGTTTGCAATGTTACAACAATATATTGGCTCGTCAACCTCTGCATGGAATTAATGTTAATATTCTGCAAATAGGTTTTGTACAAAAGTGACTTTCAAAGTTTGTCCCATCCATCTATCCATTATCTTTTACCTGTTTCTTCTGGGGGTTGAACGACTAGAGTACATCATTTTTAAACTCGACATTAACATAATAAAGCTAGAGTAGAACTTGAGTAGTTGATGATGTCATAGGATCAAGATGCAAAAAATAATAATAATAAAAATGCAAAAAAAAGTCATTTATTTACAAACAATAAATTAAAAAAAGACCAACAAAACATTGGGAGCATATCCACCATAACCCTCAGCACTGGCTCTCCTCAGGGATGTGTGCTGAGCCCCCTTCTGTTCACTCTGCTCACATATGATTGTACAGCCACACTTCCAGGCTGTCATATTGTTAAGTTTGCAGATGATACAGCGGTGGTGGGATGCATCACAAACAATGATGAGTCCAGCTACAGACAGGAGGTGGAACATCTGGAGAGCTGGTGCAAAGAGAACAATCTTCACATGAATGTGAAGAAGACAAAGGAGATGATTGTGGACTTCAGAAGGAACAAACACACCCATGCCCCACTGGTAATAGGTGGGTCTGCAGTGGAAGTGGTCTCCAGCTACAAATACCTGGGTGTACACCTGAATGATAACCTCAGCTGGAGCAACAACACCACCAGCCTGATCAAGAAAGGTCATCAGAGACTCTACTTCCTCAGACGGCTGAGACGAGCCGGTCTGAGCAGCCCAGTTCTCACCTCGTTCTACAGGTGTGCAGTGGAGAGCATCCTGTGCTCCAGCATCAACGTGTGGCATGGAGGCTGCACAGTTGAAGAAAGAAAAGCTCTGCAGAGAGTGGTGAAGGCTGCACAGAAGTCTGTTGGAGTCAGTCTCCCCACCATCACAGACATTTACACCTCTAGATGCAGGAAAAGAGCCACCTGTATCATGAAAGACCTCACTCATCCAGCACACTCACTCTTTGCCCCACTCCCCTCAGGACGGAGGTTGAGGAGCATCAAGTGTAGAACCACTAGACTGAGGAACAGCTTCTACCCTGAGGCTGTTAGACTCATGAATAAATAAAAATAAAATTAAAATAAACACTGCAAAATATCACATCATGGTGATGCTGATATGTTTTCTTGTTGCTGTGTTCATCTGTGACCATCTGTGACCATCTGCTCATACAAACTCATGTTCGTGCTGCTGTTTATTCCCACTATATTAGGCTTAGTGTATTACTAGTTGATGTTTTTCTTAGTTAGTTCTCGATGTTATTACTGTTTTTCTCTTTCATTTGTTGTTGGATGTAACTGGGACCTCGTGTACATAATCTCGTTTTCATCTCATGTACCACATGCGGTGCAAATGACAATAAAGACTCTCTGACTCTGACTCTGACTCTGATATATTATGCTGGACTACCATTTATCATACTGCAGATAAATCACAGGAAAACCAAAACTATTACAGTAGTTATTATTATTAGGCTGCAAAAGTGAAAAAAGCATGCGGCACGTCAAAAACAAAACTTAAAAACAGTGAGGCAGTCGACCACCCCGCACCACTGTGGGCGGTGGTGCACATTAGGTTTAGTTTTAGAGATTAATATGTTTTGCGTTTTTGTTTGTGAAACAAGGTCAGAGGAAGCTGTTTCTGGTTCGGTCGATTGGACCCGGTGTTACACCATATTCTGTGACCTGCAACAGTGCAGGCAACACCGCCCCTACGGTCGCAATATACGTTCACAGAATATGGTGTAACACCGGTTCACAACACACACCAAACAGGAAGTTTATTCATTTTCTGTTCTGTAACTGCAACGTGATGATGTCACTAAATACTCGACGTGAAATTAAAAAAAAACTTGATAGATGTCCTAGGAATTGATGTGTTGATTACTCGAGTAGTCTGTTAAAGCCCTAGTTTCTTCCTTTCCGGTTTGCGGGGTGTCACTAGTGCCCATATCTAGCAGTCGCTGTACGAGAGGTGGGGGACACCTTTGACACGTCTCCAGTCCATCACAGAGACACATAGAGACTAACGAGACAAACATATATACTGTATGTTTGTATAATTTGACCTGAGTTGTACATTGGATTCTTTATTATGATTTCAGACATACACAAAACACATTTAGTAAAAATTTGGACTTTTCCTATCAGAGTGTCCATTAGAGTTATAGAAAACACTGCAACAACAAAACAAGTATCGTATATTGAATTTTCTGCCCACTGTAAGTCATTTTCTTCTGTGGAAACTTCCATTTACACATCAATGTGCAAATTATCAATTTAAAATGTTTGACATAATCTTGTGACCACAGTGTATAAATTTAGGAGCCTGTTGACTGACGGCTCACCCTGTATTATGTCATCAGTATGAACATACCATATGCATTCATTAATTTATTGTGATCCACATTCAATGTCACATATTTGAGTCACCCTTGTGGCTTTGAGCCCCAGCATCACACTGGTTGTACACCACAGGCCAGATCATTGCTGTGACACACTATCATTATCACTTGGCCCCAGTTACACATGTGACTCGTTTACACTGAAATTTCACCAGCATGAATAATTGTCTCAGTAGTGCATGCACTGCGCTTAAAATAAAAGAGAATATCACTGGTGATGACAGAGTTATACTTTTAAAATGTAACACTACAGAACCTACAGGGGTTTTAAATACACTATGTGAAGCTCAAACATTTAATATTTTGTAACATTTCTTGATTTGACTTAAGGTTATTTGGTGCAATATAAATCCAGCTGAAGTATACTTAGTGGATGTGACAGTAAAAGTTGTTTCATCATATCTAATTTCCTTGTGGCTTTTGAGGGTGGAGACATCATTGGTCAGTACTTCCCAAAAGATTGCACTTTTGACCATTTTTCAGCTCTTACAGTATTGTTTATTTTTATGAGATCACACTGACTCAGAAAAGGTCATAGTGAATGTTAAGAAAACCACTTTGTATGCCGAGAAATGTGTGTTATCTTGTTTAAAATGGAAAAATCATTTTCTGGGGCAAAAAAAACAACATCCATCCATCCATCCATCCATTTTCGTCCGCTTATCCGGGGTCGGGTCGCGGGGGTAGTAGCCTAAGTAGGGAGGCCCAGACTTCCCTCTCCCCAGCCACTTGGAGCAGCTCCTCTGGGGGAATCCCAAGGCGTTCCCAGGCCAGCCGAGAAACATAGTCCCTCCAGCGTGTCCTGGGTCTTCCTCTGGGTCTCCTCCCGGTGGGACATGCCCGGAACACCTCACCAGGGAGGCGTCCAGGAGGCATCCTAACCAGATGCCCGAGCCACCTCAACTGGCTCCTTTCGATGTGGAGAAGCAGCGGCTCTACTCCGAGTCCCTCCCGGATGACTGAGCTTCTCACCCTATCTCTAAGGGAGAGTCCAGACACCCTGCGGAGAAAACTCATTTCAGCCGCTTGTATCCGAGATCTCGTTCTTTCGGTCATAACCCAGAGCTCATGACCATAGATGAGGGTGGGAACGTAGATCGATCGGTAAATTGAGAGCTTTGCCTTTTGACTCAGCTCTCTCTTCACCACGACAGACCGGTACAGCGCCCGCTTCACTGCGGACGCTGCACCTATCCGCCTATCGATCTCACGCTCCAGTTTTCCCTCATTCGTGAACAAGATCCCGAGATACTTAAACTCCTCCACTTGGGGCAGGACCTCCTCCCCGACCCGGAGAGGGCATGCTACCCTTTTCCGGCTCAAGACCATGGCCTCGGATTTGGAGGAACTGATCCTCATCCCGGCTGCATCACATTCAGCTGCAAACCGCTCCAGCGAAAGCTGTAGATCACGAACTGATGAAGCCAATAGGACCACATCATCTGCAAAAAACAGAGAAGCGATTCTAAGGCCACCAAAACGGATCCTCTCAACACCTTGGCTGCGCCTAGAAATTCTGTCCATAAAAGTTATGAACAGAATCGGTGACAAAGGGCAACCTTGGCGGAGTCCAACTCTCACAGGGAACGAGCCTGACTTACTGCCAGCGATGCGGACCAAGCTCTGACACCGGTCGTACAGGGACCCAACAGCCCGTATCAAAGGGCCCGGTACCCCATACTCCCGGAGTACCCCCCACAGAAGCCCCCGAGGGACGCGGTCGAATGCCTTTTCCAAGTCCACAAAGCACATGTAAACTGGTTGGGCAAACTCCCACGCACCCTCCAGGACCCTGTTGAGGGTGTAGAGCTGGTCTAGTGTTCCACGACCAGGACGAAAACCACACTGCTCCTCCTGAATCCGAGGTTCGACTATCCGACGGACCCTCCTCTCCAGAACCCCTGAATAGACCTTACCAGGGAGGCTTAAGAGTGTGATCCCTCTATAGTTGGAACACACCCTACGGTCCCCCTTTTTGAATAGGGGAACCACCACCCCAGTCTGCCAATCCAAGGGAACTGCCCCCGATGTCCACGCGATATTGCAGAGTCGCGTAAGCCAACACAACCCCACAACATCCAGAGCCCTAAGGAACTCAGGACGAATCTCATCCACCCCAGGAGCCTTGCCACCGCGGAGCTTTTTAACCACCTCGGCGACCTCAGCACCAGAGATTGGAGAGCCCGACCCAAAGTCCCCAGGCTCCACTTCCTCAGTGGAAGACGTGCCAGTAGGATTGAGGAGGTCTTCGAAGTACTCCGCCCACCGACTCACAACATCCCGAGTTGAGGTCAACAGCACGCCATCCCCACCATAAATGGTGTTGGTCGCGTACCGCTTTCCCCCCCTGAGACGTCGGATGGTGGACCAGAATCGCCTCGAAGCCGTACGGAAGTCATTCTCCATGGCCTCTCCGAACTCCTCCCACGCCCGAGTTTTTGCCTCAGCAACCACCCGAGCCGCATGCCGCTTGGACTGCCGGTATCTATCTGCTGCTTCCGGGGTCCCACAGGCCAAAAAGGCCCAATAGGACTCCTTTTTCAGCCTGACAGCATCCCTCACCGCCGGTGTCCACCACCGGGTTCTAGGGTTGCCACCACGACAGGCACCAACAACCTTGCGGCCACAACTCTGATAAGCTGCCTCGACAATAGAGGCGCGGAACATGGCCCACTCGGGCTCAATGTCCCCCGCCTCCCTCGGAACGTGTTCAAAGCTCTCCCGGAGGTGGGAGTTAAAGCTCCGTCTTACGGGAGACTCTGCCAGACGTTCCCAGCAGACCCTCACAATACGTTTGGGTCTGCCAGGTCTGACCGGCATCCTCCCCCACCATCGGAGCCAACTCACCACCAGGTAGTGGTCAGTTGACAGCTCCGCCCCTCTCTTCACCCGAGTGTCCAGGACATGCGGCCGCAGATCAGATGAGACGACAACAAAGTCGATCATCGAACTGCGACCTAAGGTGTCCTGGTGCCAAGAGCACATATGGACACCCTTATGCCTGAACATGGTGTTTGTTATGGACAATCCATGACGAGCACAGAAGTCCAACAACAGAACACCGCTCGGGTTCAGATCAGGGGGGCCGTTCCTCCCAACCACACCCCTCCAGGTCTCACTGTCATTGCCCACGTGAGCGTTGAAGTCCCCCAGCAGAACAAGGGAGTCCCCAGGAGGCGCACCCTCCAATACCCCCTCCAAGGACTCCAAAAAGGGTGGGTAATCTGCGCTGCCGTTTGGTGCATAGGCACAAACAACAGTCAGAGCCCGTCCCCCCACACGTAGGCGAAGGGAGGCTACCCTCTCGTTCACCGGGGTGAACCCCAACGTACAGGCACCGAGATGGGGGGCAACCAGTATGCCCACTCCTGCTCGGCGCCTCTCACCGGGGGCAACTCCAGAGTGGAAGAGTGTCCAACCCCTCTCAAGGAAACTGGTTCCAGAGCCAGAGCCATGCGTTGAGGTGAGTCCGACTATTTCTAGCCGGAACCTCTCAACCTCACACACTAGCTCAGGCTCCTTCCCCACCAGAGAGGTGACATTCCATGTCCCAATGGCCAGCTTCTGTAGCCGAGGATCAGACCGCCAGGGTCCCCGCCCTCGGCCACCACCCATTCCACAATGCACAGAATTGAAAAAAAACAACATACACTTGATAAAAGAATTGCACATTTACTGTTATGCAAAAGAGTAATAATATAAGGTGATCCATACTTTGAAGTGACTTCAAAATAGTTAAATAGTACTTTTGTATATGGTATTTTTATTATTAGTTTTTTTTTTTTTCATTTTACCACCATCGCACTAGTTGTACCTCAATAAAGTTGAGGTAAAACTACAGGTTTTCATGTTTTAAATTATTTTACTGTGCAGGAATAAACTATATCCTCATCATGATCAATACCACTCCTATTATTCAGTTATATTTATTTTACCTGACATATTGATTAGCATATTGTAAAAAAACAAAAACAAAAACAATATTGAAACATGGCATGTCTTTATAAGGAAACTTCATAGAAATAATGCACCAGCTTGACACCTCTTTCTTTAAAATTTAAATCAGCAACATTACCTTTACTGGCTCTTTCATACCAGATTAACCTAATAATAATAATAATAATAATGAATTCCATTTATAATGCACTTTTCATTAATAAAAATCTCAAAGTGCTACAAAGTGTAACAAAGCAAAGATCAAAATAAAACAAGTGATAAAATCAAATAAAATCAATAATAATATCGACTAAGATCAAAGATAAAATCATGTGGATGCAGATTAGGCTTGCTTAAAAAATAAATAAAATAAAACAAGTGATAAAATCAATAATGATATCAGCTAAGATCTACGTGAATGCTTGGACCATAAATATTTTGCAGGCATATCCATCATAAAAATAAACTTGCATTGTTAAAAAAAGAGACAAACATGCATGTTCTTCAGTGTGCAAACACACCCCATGCAGAAGCCTTCTGTAATTGTGGTATCAGGGTAGTGTTAAGGTGTGTTTGGGTGCAGGTCCACAAACATGGTTGGTTACAGGTGGAGCTTGTGTGCTCAATAATCTCTTATCTATTATCCTGTTAGTTCCTTTCACAGGATACAAATATGCCTAGACATAACTGCTTGGTTAATCATCTACAAGTCTGAGGTCACCAGCTGATAGGTTAAACTTGAGAATTCTCTGACATGCATTGCATATTTTATACTTTTGTGTGCATCAAACATTGATTTGGAGTACATGAGATCAAAAGCACCACTTTGTTGGTACCAATATTCTCTCTTTTTAATTATCCCTACAATTATCCCATCCCAATTAATTATCCCATCCCTACAATTACAACATTGTATTTGTCGGGTCCCAACCATTAAAAAACTTTGGTATTTACTTTACCTGGGTTTTGACAAAACTGTGATTTAGAAAACTCCTAGTGTTTAATTCAGATATACAAAGTTATCCATCCATTATCTTAACCCACTTCCTCCTTTTTGGGTTGCATGGTCACTGATGCCCATATCGAGCAGTCACTGTGCGAGAGGTGGGGTACAACCTGCACAGATTGCAAGTCCATTACAGGGACACATGACAAACGAGACAACCATTCACTCTCTCTCACACACCTAGGGACAATTTAGAGTTACCCATCAGCCTAACATGCATGTTTTGGTCTGTGGGAACCCACACATGCACGGAGAGAACATGCAAACTCCACCCAGAATGGCCCCTGGACGGGATTTGATCCTGTAGCTTTCTTGCTGAGAGGCAACGGCTCTACCAACTGAGCCACTGTGCTGCCACTATAAGGCCCAAACAGGATTAAATGAAAAACAATTGATTGATTGTGATCAAAGTTAATCATTCCTAACAGTGGTCATCTTATACATAAATCTAGTAACATGCAATTACAAATTTGTCCGTAATTTAAACTATCAAGCAAACTGAGCTAACATAACCACCTTGTTGAAGCTAAAATATAATCACAAAATAAGCTTTGTATTTAGCCTGGCCCTCGCCTTCCTGCACAGCTCCGCTCAATTCTCATTTCCCTTCACTGCACTGTCTGGGACTTCTCTCATAGACAACAATTTCTCCGGTAGATTTTTGACCGGACCAATCAGAGAACAGAAGGGGCGGAGTTTTTGGCCCCTAACCCACGCACCCACCTGTCCCAGCGCAGCCAGCGAGCATTCGCATGTTCTCATTCAAAGCGATGCAAAGCGATGCAGGACTGTTTTATATGTGACACAAATTTATTAATTTCCCCTTCTTAATCCCTTATCTGGAGTTTTCTTTTGTTTTTTTCCCAAAAGTCAAGTAATCGCTCCCTCCTCCTTCTCCTCCTCACCCTCCGCTGAGTGTATGAACAAGGAAATGCCTCAGGTTGTCACGAGAGATTTAAACTCGGGTTTTAAGTTGCTGCCCGAGTCCCATCAGATTTCCTGGTCTTCTGGTGTGTTGGACCAGCGATCCATGGTTTTATTTTATTTTATTAGGACGTTTTATTAACATATAAACACAGAATGAACGGAGCGAGAGAAAATTCAGCAGGAGGCGGAGCTGAAGTCAAGTTCAGCAGACCACGGGGGAGCAGCCATCAGCAGAGGCCATGCCTCCAGCAAGAATTGGTTGTCAATGGAGAAAGTCCAGACCCTTGTCTGAAGCAAAGTGAAGGACAAGGGTCTGGTTTTAACCAGGCTACTTTGTATTATTTAAAAATAAAATAAAATAGGCCATTACTTTTTTCTGTTTTTTACATTTGAAGTAATCTCCATGGTGTACACTTTTTCTCTCATTCTCCAACTCCCTGTTGTCATTTTAATAATATAAATTTTAAGAATCATTTTAAAAGCTCCAGACAAAACATTCTTGTAAATGAACAATTTTGGTTCTTGCAGTTTTAGCCTCCAGATGGCACACACTGGCATGCCCTCTTCTCTAAACTGATGGTATAATTATTTTGTTAAAAGCTGCCACATGTTACATCTGATCTGCAAAAGGGAAACTGCTTTTTCTCTTGCTCTGTTGGATAAACTTGCAACTTAGTTCTCACTCCTTCAGAATAAGAGTCTGATTTTTTTCTCTCTAAAATGTCCTTATTTTTAATTATTTATCTATAACATTATCATTGACTTAAGGTAGTTTCATTAAAATTTGTATGTCTTTATTGTTGTGGTAAATGCTTGCAATGTAACTCCTACTGTTTATTTATGATTCCTGTGGGACATGATTCTACTCTGTTGAGGGTTTCAACCCATCTTGATTTAGAAAATAAGGGTTTGCGGCTTTTGACCAGAACTTACTGTAGTTCTTTAATTTTCTTGTGTCTAAAAGAAGTTCTACTGGCTGGGCAAGGATAAAACACTACATCAAGCATATTTACAGTGGCATTCAATTCAGTGGCTCGCCTAGAAGCTGGACACGTCCTCACACAACAGCCCTGCTGTCAGTCAAGCCACCCTATTAGGCTGGGCATGACATTTAAAGTTGAGCAAAGAAAGCGGACAAAGTGCCTTTACCTCCTTGGTTTGAGCCCTGGAGTGGAGGCCTTGTGTAGTGATCGCAAAGGAGTGTGTTTGTGTGTTATGACTTTGGCCAGACTTGGTCTGGCATAAGGACAGCTGTCACATTTCCAACCTGTCACAAGCAGCGTAGAGGAGATGCCAGAGGCCTGTACATCAGAAGCACAAGGACGGACACAAGGAAAAGTGTGTGCGTGTGTTCATTTGCTTGAGACGATGGTGGACACATGAAATGGGTAGACTTGGAGGCTTCTTATGTCCTTGATGTTCTCGTGCTTGCTCTTCACCTCTTCTTGTAAAGTCCTTCCTAGAGTACTTGAGTCACATGCGCTGGGGGCATGTAGTAAATACTGCCTGAGCATCTACCGGAATTGTTATCAGGACCGAGTTTTGCACTCCTCTGACTGAGTCCATTTTAATGCTCATTACATACTGATAATAATTTGTTATGGTTCAGCCTGTGGCCTATAGAACAAAGGCTTTTTAATGTCCCTTCTTGACTAACTCTTTACATAAGACTTGCCCTGAAGTGAATTTAGTTAAATGGAAGAAACATTAAGGGCCATTTGGGTCCGTTTATTTCATTACAGAGAGGTAGACTTTTCTGTTTTAATTTAAAGTAATAGTTTCAAGGCAGACAGGCTAAAAGGTCAACATTCGCTCTCCTTGGGATATGTTCACATGCTTCTTGTATAGATTTGCGAAGTTTGTTGAAAAGAAAAGCATCAGAGTTTGTAAACACATCTAAATTACCACCATACGGCACTGGTATCCCCTCAGCACACTGTGTATCCCATAACAAAAACCAACTGTCAAATAAATCATTTGTATTACTTTTCTACACTCTAATTTTCTTAAAACGTGGCATTTTGGAAGAAAATTATTTTTTAGAAAATTGCATCAGGGATTTTTTGAGAAACACACATAAATGGTTGTGACTAAGCTATGAAGCTTTTTATTTTATTTTATT
>JBBPBX010082005.1:0-11012 GCA_038048925.1 Garcialebias charrua | reverse complement strand
TGTGTGTGTGTGTGTGTGTGTGTGTGTGTGTGTGTGCATACAACAATTTGCGGCTGCAACCAGTTCATATTAATATAAAAGTCTATAGAAACAACAAAAATACCGCTCGGATCAGCTGAATACTGTAAATACAGTGAAGGACCAGAGTACTAAGTACTACTAAGTACTACTAAGGAGTACTAGAGTTCAGCTCCATGAAGTCAAACGTATAAAATGTGATGTGAGCAAACGTTCTAAATTGATTTCCTGTAACTGACATTTCTTCCTGTGTGGCCTCTTGTTGTGTTGTTTACGTTGTTGTTGTTGTTGTTGTTTGTACTTCCTGTCTCTGTTGTGTTTTCAGCAGCGCTGTTGGACCTAACGTCTCCTCTGAGGAAGGCTAAATGTGGACTGGACTGTGGGTCTGACCCGCCTGCAGCTCAGAGGTTCTGGCTCCACCCAGAGGCAGACCGTGTGAATGCTCAGGAAACTCGTTCAAACTCAAACTTTTTATTTTATTTTAATAACTTGTTGTTTTTAGTCTGAAGCAAACAGGAAGACTGAAGCAGGACAGGTCCAGAACCAATAAGGAAAGTTCTGCCTGATCCAAGGCACAATGAACCTCTGCTGCCTCCTTGTGGCCTACAGCTGTCATTACATGAATCATCCATCTTTTTTTTTTCTTTTTTTTTTTTACAATCTTTAATTTTACAAAATAAGTACAAATAAATCTTGCAAAAGCAAATATGGTTCGAGACTTACAGGCAGGTGTTTTATTCTTTAAGGCTTTTGCATTGCATACAACTCAATCTCCTACAAGTCAGTTTTCAGTTAATCACACTTTTTCTATTTCCATGTTCTCAGTCAGTGAGGTAAATAAACTGTTAAAAGATCTTGATCCTAAAAAATCTGCAGGTCCAGATGAACTTCCACCTTATTTCTTAAGGCTGGCTGCTCATATCATCACAGTCCCTGTGACCCACATCTTTAATCTGTCCATAAGCCAAAACACCATTCCGGATGCTTGGAAAACAGCCTTTGTTCTTCCTTTGCTGAAGGGAGGTGACCCCACCTCACTGAACAATTATCGACCGATCTCTAAACTCTGCATCTTAGCCAAGGTTCTAGAAAAACTGATAAACTCTCAGATCAAAAACTATCTGGACTCATTTAACATCTTACCTCTCCATCAATCTGGTTTCAGGAAAAAACACAGCACAACAACTGCTTCTCTGAAGGTTCTGAATGATGTTGTTGAAGCATTGGATGCTAAGGACTATTGTGCTGCACTTTTCTTAGACCTGTCTAAAGCTTTTGACACTGTGGATCATAACATCCTGTGTCATAAGCTCTCAGAAATCGGTTTCTCTGATCACACCATCGGTTGGTTTTCTAATTATCTTTCCAATCGGAGGCAATGTGTTCAACATAACGGTACTTCTTCCAGCTATTTAACAGTTAAAAATGGTGTACCACAAGGCTCAGTTTTAGGACCAACCCTCTTTACAATCTACATAGCTAATGTAGGTCAGAGCATCCCTGATGCATCCTTACATTTCTATGCTGATGATACAGTTGTTTACTGCCGAGCTAAAACAGTAGCTAAGGCTTTCCAGTTACTGCAATCCGCTTTTGACATCATCCAGTCAGATTTGTTCCGTCTCAAACTTGTCCTAAATGCTGATAAAACAAAAGGGATGTTTTTTTCAAGTAGGAAGTCGGTCCCAGCAGATCTTCCTCTGATTTTATCTTCAAATGGTGTCCCTATTGAGTTTGTTGATTCCTATAAATATTTGGGTATCCTGATCGATTCACATCTCTCTTTTAAACTCCACGTGGAAAACCTAGTGAAGAAACTGAAAGTTAAACTGGGTTTCTTTTTCAGAAACAGATCATGTCTAACACTGAATGTTAGGAAACGCCTTGTATCTGTGACTTTCCTTCCCTCCATTGATTACGGTGACATTCTCTACATGAATGCTCCTACAAGCACCTGCAGATGTTGGATGTTGTCTATCATGGTGCATCCTGCAGATGTTGGATGTTGTCTATCATGGTGCATCCTGCAGATGTTGGATGTTGTCTATCATGGTGCATCCTGCAGATGTTGGATGTTGTCTATCATGGTGCACCCTGCAGATGTTGGATGTTGTCTATCATGGTGCATCCTGCAGATGTTGGATGTTGTCTATCATGGTGCATCCTGCAGATGTTGGATGTTGTCTATCATGGTGCACCCTGCAGATGTTGGATGTTGTCTATCATGGAGCATCCTGCAGATGTTGGATGTTGTCTATCATGGTGCACCCTGCAGATGTTGGATGTTGTCTATCATGGTGCATCCTGCAGATGTTGGATGTTGTCTATCATGGTGCACCCTGCAGATGTTGGATGTTGTCTATCATGGTGCACCCTGCAGATGTTGGATGTTGTCTATCATGGAGCATCCTGCAGATGTTGGATGTTGTCTATCATGGTGCATCCTGCAGATGTTGGATGTTGTCTATCATGGAGCATCCTGCAGATGTTGGATGTTGTCTATCATGGAGCACCCTGCAGATGTTGGATGTTGTCTATCATGGTGCATCCTGCAGATGTTGGATGTTGTCTATCATGGAGCATCCTGCAGATGTTGGATGTTGTCTATCATGGTGCATCCTGCAGATGTTGGATGTTGTCTATCATGGTGCATCCTGCAGATGTTGGATGTTGTCTATCATGGTGCATCCTGCAGATGTTGGATGTTGTCTATCATGGTGCATCCTGCAGATGTTGGATGTTGTCTATCATGGTGCATCCTGCAGATGTTGGATGTTGTCTATCATGGTGCATCCTGCAGATGTTGGATGTTGTCTATCATGGTGCATCCTGCAGATGTTGGATGTTGTCTATCATGGTGCATCCTGCAGATGTTGGATGTTGTCTATCATGGAGCATCCTGCAGATGTTGGATGTTGTCTATCATGGTGCATCCTGCAGATGTTGGATGTTGTCTATCATGGTGCATCCTGCAGATGTTGGATGTTGTCTATCATGGTGCATCCTGCAGATGTTGGATGTTGTCTATCATGGAGCATCCTGCAGATGTTGGATGTTGTCTATCATGGTGCATCCTGCAGATGTTGGATGTTGTCTATCATGGTGCATCCTGCAGATGTTGGATGTTGTCTATCATGGTGCATCCTGCAGATGTTGGATGTTGTCTATCATGGTGCATCCTGCAGATGTTGGATGTTGTCTATCATGGAGCATCCTGCAGATGTTGGATGTTGTCTATCATGGTGCATCCTGCAGATGTTGGATGTTGTCTATCATGGAGCATCCTGCAGATGTTGGATGTTGTCTATCATGGTGCATCCTGCAGATGTTGGATGTTGTCTATCATGGTGCATCCTGCAGATGTTGGATGTTGTCTATCATGGTGCATCCTGCAGATGTTGGATGTTGTCTATCATGGAGCATCCTGCAGATGTTGGATGTTGTCTATCATGGAGCATCCTGCAGATGTTGGATGTTGTCTATCATGGTGCATCCTGCAGATGTTGGATGTTGTCTATCATGGAGCATCCTGCAGATGTTGGATGTTGTCTATCATGGTGCATCCTGCAGATGTTGGATGTTGTCTATCATGGTGCATCCTGCAGATGTTGGATGTTGTCTATCATGGAGCATCCTGCAGATGTTGGATGTTGTCTATCATGGTGCATCCTGCAGATGTTGGATGTTGTCTATCATGGAGCATCCTGCAGATGTTGGATGTTGTCTATCATGGAGCATCCTGCAGATGTTGGATGTTGTCTATCATGGAGCATCCTGCAGATGTTGGATGTTGTCTATCATGGAGCATCCTGCAGATGTTGGATGTTGTCTATCATGGTGCATCCTGCAGATGTTGGATGTTGTCTATCATGGAGCATCCTGCAGATGTTGGATGTTGTCTATCATGGTGCATCCTGCAGATGTTGGATGTTGTCTATCATGGAGCATCCTGCAGATGTTGGATGTTGTCTATCATGGTGCATCCTGCAGATGTTGGATGTTGTCTATCATGGAGCATCCTGCAGATGTTGGATGTTGTCTATCATGGTGCATCCTGCAGATGTTGGATGTTGTCTATCATGGTGCATCCTGCAGATGTTGGATGTTGTCTATCATGGTGCATCCTGCAGATGTTGGATGTTGTCTATCATGGTGCATCCTGCAGATGTTGGATGTTGTCTATCATGGTGCATCCTGCAGATGTTGGATGTTGTCTATCATGGTGCATCCTGCAGATGTTGGATGTTGTCTATCATGGTGCATCCTGCAGATGTTGGATGTTGTCTATCATGGTGCATCCTGCAGATGTTGGATGTTGTCTATCATGGTGCATCCTGCAGATGTTGGATGTTGTCTATCATGGTGCATCCTGCAGATGTTGGATGTTGTCTATCATGGTGCATCCTGCAGATGTTGGATGTTGTCTATCATGGTGCATCCTGCAGATGTTGGATGTTGTCTATCATGGTGCATCCTGCAGATGTTGGATGTTGTCTATCATGGTGCATCCTGCAGATGTTGGATGTTGTCTATCATGGTGCATCCTGCAGATGTTGGATGTTGTCTATCATGGAGCATCCTGCAGATGTTGGATGTTGTCTATCATGGTGCATCCTGCAGATGTTGGATGTTGTCTATCATGGTGCATCCTGCAGATGTTGGATGTTGTCTATCATGGTGCATCCTGCAGATGTTGGATGTTGTCTATCATGGTGCATCCTGCAGATGTTGGATGTTGTCTATCATGGTGCATCCTGCAGATGTTGGATGTTGTCTATCATGGAGCATCCTGCAGATGTTGGATGTTGTCTATCATGGAGCATCCTGCAGATGTTGGATGTTGTCTATCATGGTGCATCCTGCAGATGTTGGATGTTGTCTATCATGGTGCATCCTGCAGATGTTGGATGTTGTCTATCATGGAGCATCCTGCAGATGTTGGATGTTGTCTATCATGGTGCATCCTGCAGATGTTGGATGTTGTCTATCATGGAGCATCCTGCAGATGTTGGATGTTGTCTATCATGGTGCATCCTGCAGATGTTGGATGTTGTCTATCATGGTGCATCCTGCAGATGTTGGATGTTGTCTATCATGGTGCATCCTGCAGATGTTGGATGTTGTCTATCATGGTGCATCCTGCAGATGTTGGATGTTGTCTATCATGGTGCATCCTGCAGATGTTGGATGTTGTCTATCATGGTGCATCCTGCAGATGTTGGATGTTGTCTATCATGGTGCATCCTGCAGATGTTGGATGTTGTCTATCATGGAGCATCCTGCAGATGTTGGATGTTGTCTATCATGGTGCATCCTGCAGATGTTGGATGTTGTCTATCATGGTGCATCCTGCAGATGTTGGATGTTGTCTATCATGGTGCATCCTGCAGATGTTGGATGTTGTCTATCATGGTGCATCCTGCAGATGTTGGATGTTGTCTATCATGGAGCATCCTGCAGATGTTGGATGTTGTCTATCATGGTGCATCCTGCAGATGTTGGATGTTGTCTATCATGGTGCATCCTGCAGATGTTGGATGTTGTCTATCATGGAGCATCCTGCAGATGTTGGATGTTGTCTATCATGGTGCATCCTGCAGATGTTGGATGTTGTCTATCATGGAGCATCCTGCAGATGTTGGATGTTGTCTATCATGGTGCATCCTGCAGATGTTGGATGTTGTCTATCATGGAGCATCCTGCAGATGTTGGATGTTGTCTATCATGGAGCATCCTGCAGATGTTGGATGTTGTCTATCATGGTGCATCCTGCAGATGTTGGATGTTGTCTATCATGGAGCATCCTGCAGATGTTGGATGTTGTCTATCATGGAGCATCCTGCAGATGTTGGATGTTGTCTATCATGGTGCATCCTGCAGATGTTGGATGTTGTCTATCATGGTGCATCCTGCAGATGTTGGATGTTGTCTATCATGGAGCATCCTGCAGATGTTGGATGTTGTCTATCATGGTGCATCCTGCAGATGTTGGATGTTGTCTATCATGGTGCATCCTGCAGATGTTGGATGTTGTCTATCATGGTGCATCCTGCAGATGTTGGATGTTGTCTATCATGGAGCATCCTGCAGATGTTGGATGTTGTCTATCATGGAGCATCCTGCAGATGTTGGATGTTGTCTATCATGGAGCATCCTGCAGATGTTGGATGTTGTCTATCATGGTGCACCCTGCAGATGTTGGATGTTGTCTATCATGGTGCATCCTGCAGATGTTGGATGTTGTCTATCATGGTGCATCCTGCAGATGTTGGATGTTGTCTATCATGGTGCATCCTGCAGATGTTGGATGTTGTCTATCATGGTGCATCCTGCAGATGTTGGATGTTGTCTATCATGGTGCATCCTGCAGATGTTGGATGTTGTCTATCATGGTGCATCCTGCAGATGTTGGATGTTGTCTATCATGGAGCATCCTGCAGATGTTGGATGTTGTCTATCATGGTGCATCCTGCAGATGTTGGATGTTGTCTATCATGGTGCATCCTGCAGATGTTGGATGTTGTCTATCATGGAGCATCCTGCAGATGTTGGATGTTGTCTATCATGGTGCATCCTGCAGATGTTGGATGTTGTCTATCATGGTGCATCCTGCAGATGTTGGATGTTGTCTATCATGGTGCATCCTGCAGATGTTGGATGTTGTCTATCATGGTGCATCCTGCAGATGTTGGATGTTGTCTATCATGGAGCATCCTGCAGATGTTGGATGTTGTCTATCATGGAGCATCCTGCAGATGTTGGATGTTGTCTATCATGGATGCATCCTGCAGATGTTGGATGTTGTCTATCATGGAGCATCCTGCAGATGTTGGATGTTGTCTATCATGGTGCATCCTGCAGATGTTGGATGTTGTCTATCATGGTGCATCCTGCAGATGTTGGATGTTGTCTATCATGGTGCATCCTGCAGATGTTGGATGTTGTCTATCATGGTGCATCCTGCAGATGTTGGATGTTGTCTATCATGGTGCATCCTGCAGATGTTGGATGTTGTCTATCATGGTGCATCCTGCAGATGTTGGATGTTGTCTATCATGGTGCATCCTGCAGATGTTGGATGTTGTCTATCATGGTGCATCCTGCAGATGTTGGATGTTGTCTATCATGGTGCATCCTGCAGATGTTGGATGTTGTCTATCATGGTGCATCCTGCAGATGTTGGATGTTGTCTATCATGGAGCATCCTGCAGATGTTGGATGTTGTCTATCATGGAGCATCCTGCAGATGTTGGATGTTGTCTATCATGGTGCATCCTGCAGATGTTGGATGTTGTCTATCATGGTGCATCCTGCAGATGTTGGATGTTGTCTATCATGGAGCATCCTGCAGATGTTGGATGTTGTCTATCATGGTGCATCCTGCAGATGTTGGATGTTGTCTATCATGGTGCATCCTGCAGATGTTGGATGTTGTCTATCATGGTGCATCCTGCAGATGTTGGATGTTGTCTATCATGGTGCATCCTGCAGATGTTGGATGTTGTCTATCATGGTGCATCCTGCAGATGTTGGATGTTGTCTATCATGGTGCATCCTGCAGATGTTGGATGTTGTCTATCATGGAGCATCCTGCAGATGTTGGATGTTGTCTATCATGGAGCACCCTGCAGATGTTGGATGTTGTCTATCATGGAGCATCCTGCAGATGTTGGATGTTGTCTATCATGGTGCATCCTGCAGATGTTGGATGTTGTCTATCATGGTGCATCCTGCAGATGTTGGATGTTGTCTATCATGGAGCATCCTGCAGATGTTGGATGTTGTCTATCATGGTGCATCCTGCAGATGTTGGATGTTGTCTATCATGGAGCATCCTGCAGATGTTGGATGTTGTCTATCATGGTGCATCCTGCAGATGTTGGATGTTGTCTATCATGGAGCATCCTGCAGATGTTGGATGTTGTCTATCATGGTGCATCCTGCAGATGTTGGATGTTGTCTATCATGGAGCATCCTGCAGATGTTGGATGTTGTCTATCATGGTGCATCCTGCAGATGTTGGATGTTGTCTATCATGGAGCATCCTGCAGATGTTGGATGTTGTCTATCATGGTGCATCCTGCAGATGTTGGATGTTGTCTATCATGGTGCATCCTGCAGATGTTGGATGTTGTCTATCATGGTGCATCCTGCAGATGTTGGATGTTGTCTATCATGGAGCATCCTGCAGATGTTGGATGTTGTCTATCATGGAGCATCCTGCAGATGTTGGATGTTGTCTATCATGGAGCATCCTGCAGATGTTGGATGTTGTCTATCATGGTGCATCCTGCAGATGTTGGATGTTGTCTATCATGGTGCATCCTGCAGATGTTGGATGTTGTCTATCATGGTGCATCCTGCAGATGTTGGATGTTGTCTATCATGGTGCATCCTGCAGATGTTGGATGTTGTCTATCATGGAGCATCCTGCAGATGTTGGATGTTGTCTATCATGGAGCATCCTGCAGATGTTGGATGTTGTCTATCATGGAGCATCCTGCAGATGTTGGATGTTGTCTATCATGGTGCATCCTGCAGATGTTGGATGTTGTCTATCATGGTGCATCCTGCAGATGTTGGATGTTGTCTATCATGGTGCATCCTGCAGATGTTGGATGTTGTCTATCATGGTGCATCCTGCAGATGTTGGATGTTGTCTATCATGGTGCATCCTGCAGATGTTGGATGTTGTCTATCATGGTGCATCCTGCAGATGTTGGATGTTGTCTATCATGGTGCATCCTGCAGATGTTGGATGTTGTCTATCATGGTGCATCCTGCAGATGTTGGATGTTGTCTATCATGGAGCATCCTGCAGATGTTGGATGTTGTCTATCATGGTGCATCCTGCAGATGTTGGATGTTGTCTATCATGGAGCATCCTGCAGATGTTGGATGTTGTCTATCATGGAGCATCCTGCAGATGTTGGATGTTGTCTATCATGGTAGCATCCTGCAGATGTTGGATGTTGTCTATCATGGTGCATCCTGCAGATGTTGGATGTTGTCTATCATGGAGCATCCTGCAGATGTTGGATGTTGTCTATCATGGAGCATCCTGCAGATGTTGGATGTTGTCTATCATGGTGCATCCTGCAGATGTTGGATGTTGTCTATCATGGAGCATCCTGCAGATGTTGGATGTTGTCTATCATGGTGCATCCTGCAGATGTTGGATGTTGTCTATCATGGTGCATCCTGCAGATGTTGGATGTTGTCTATCATGGTGCATCCTGCAGATGTTGGATGTTGTCTATCATGGTGCATCCTGCAGATGTTGGATGTTGTCTATCATGGTGCATCCTGCAGATGTTGGATGTTGTCTATCATGGTGCATCCTGCAGATGTTGGATGTTGTCTATCATGGTGCATCCTGCAGATGTTGGATGTTGTCTATCATGGTGCATCCTGCAGATGTTGGATGTTGTCTATCATGGTGCATCCTGCAGATGTTGGATGTTGTCTATCATGGTGCATCCTGCAGATGTTGGATGTTGTCTATCATGGAGCATCCTGCAGATGTTGGATGTTGTCTATCATGGAGCATCCTGCAGATGTTGGATGTTGTCTATCATGGTGCATCCTGCAGATGTTGGATGTTGTCTATCATGGTGCATCCTGCAGATGTTGGATGTTGTCTATCATGGTGCATCCTGCAGATGTTGGATGTTGTCTATCATGGTGCATCCTGCAGATGTTGGATGTTGTCTATCATGGTGCATCCTGCAGATGTTGGATGTTGTCTATCATGGTGCATCCTGCAGATGTTGGATGTTGTCTATCATGGTGCATCCTGCAGATGTTGGATGTTGTCTATCATGGAGCATCCTGCAGATGTTGGATGTTGTCTATCATGGTGCATCCTGCAGATGTTGGATGTTGTCTATCATGGTGCATCCTGCAGATGTTGGATGTTGTCTATCATGGAGCATCCTGCAGATGTTGGATGTTGTCTATCATGGTGCATCCTGCAGATGTTGGATGTTGTCTATCATGGTGCATCCTGCAGATGTTGGATGTTGTCTATCATGGTGCATCCTGCAGATGTTGGATGTTGTCTATCATGGTGCATCCTGCAGATGTTGGATGTTGTCTATCATGGTGCATCCTGCAGATGTTGGATGTTGTCTATCATGGAGCATCCTGCAGATGTTGGATGTTGTCTATCATGGAGCATCCTGCAGATGTTGGATGTTGTCTATCATGGTGCATCCTGCAGATGTTGGATGTTGTCTATCATGGTGCATCCTGCAGATGTTGGATGTTGTCTATCATGGTGCATCCTGCAGATGTTGGATGTTGTCTATCATGGTGCATCCTGCAGATGTTGGATGTTGTCTATCATGGTGCATCCTGCAGATGTTGGATGTTGTCTATCATGGTGCATCCTGCAGATGTTGGATGTTGTCTATCATGGTGCATCCTGCAGATGTTGGATGTTGTCTATCATGGTGCATCCTGCAGATGTTGGATGTTGTCTATCATGGTGCATCCTGCAGATGTTGGATGTTGTCTATCATGGTGCATCCTGCAGATGTTGGATGTTGTCTATCATGGTGCATCCTGCAGATGTTGGATGTTGTCTATCATGGTGCATCCTGCAGATGTTGGATGTTGTCTATCATGGTGCATCCTGCAGATGTTGGATGTTGTCTATCATGGTGCATCCTGCAGATGTTGGATGTTGTCTATCATGGTGCATCCTGCAGATGTTGGATGTTGTCTATCATGGTGCATCCTGCAGATGTTGGATGTTGTCTATCATGGTGCATCCTGCAGATGTTGGATGTTGTCTATCATGGTGCATCCTGCAGATGTTGGATGTTGTCTATCATGGTGCATCCTGCAGATGTTGGATGTTGTCTATCATGGTGCATCCTGCAGATGTTGGATGTTGTCTATCATGGTGCATCCTGCAGATGTTGGATGTTGTCTATCATGGTGCATCCTGCAGATGTTGGATGTTGTCTATCATGGTGCACCCTGCAGAT
>JBBPBX010082002.1:0-15828 GCA_038048925.1 Garcialebias charrua | reverse complement strand
TATATATATATATATATATATCTTAGCTATTCAAGTAAACTTAGAGATAAGAGGAACAATCACTAGTAGTAAATTCTTAAAGTTTGGAGAGCTTTTGGAGGCTGGACAGCAAAGCTTGCTACAAGGAGACTGTCACAAATGGCTTCTGCTGGTGAGCCCAGTGCAGTTAAGCAGGCGAGGACTCAGAATAATGTAAAATAAAAAAAATATTAACAGAACAAAAGAGCTGACAGTGTAGCAAAACAAAACATAGAACAAACAAGGGGGGGTATTCACAATACAGACGGGTCATCACCAGTAAACAGAAAACAACGCCGGGACGAGTACTAACGCAGAAACACAGACTTATATACAATGACTAATGAGACAAAACACCTGTGAAGACACGCAGCTGAAACACATCAGGGTAAAGGATGAACTGGGAAACCAGGGCATGCAGGAACTGAAACACAACAACAGATGGAGGCATACACCTGGAAAACGCAAACTCTATAGAAAACAGAAACTAAGAATCAGAGGAACGTAAGACAACCAACACGTATCATTACTGCAACATCATAAATAAGTACAACATTTTGGATTTTAATAGCTATCAGATTTTTATGGACGTTTGCCTGATTTTTAAAGTTTTAAATGGACTTGCTCCTCCTCCTTTAATATATTTTATAAGTAAAAAAACAAGTACAGTAAACACAAGAGCACTGACCAGAGGAGATTGTGATGTGCAGCGGCGCAGGACTAAATTTGGCCAAATGGTGGTGTCCATCAGAGGCACGCAGTCATGGAACACACTGCCAGTTTCCATCAGGAACTGTGGCACCTACTCCAGCTTTAAAAAATCTCTGAAACTTTGGCTGAAAACTAATCAGAAGTGCACTCATGTGTAGATTACTTTGTCTATTCTTATGGCATCATATTTTTATTGTAATTTTATGTTGTGTTATGTGCTATATAGGTGATGTTTGTATTTTTCTCCGCTCTTTTGTTTTATGGGACGTTTCTTATTCTTACCTGCCTTAGGACAACGGATGCAAATTAGCTATTGTGCTAACTCCGGCATATTTACATTGATGCTAACTGCTTTTATGTTGATTAATATGCATTGTCCTAACTTAAATAAATGAAATGAAATGAAATGAAACCACAACACAAGAGACAAACCGTAACTTCTACAGAGACAAGATGAACATAATGTTATTCCAGTAAAACTTGGAAGTACTGTACTAGGGAAAGTAAATAAACCAGCTGTTTGTTTTGCACGCTGAAATAATCTTTCAGCTCAGGCTGGTCTACAAATGTAGTAGGCTTGACAAGTAAATGACGAGCAAATGCAAATGGAATATCTTACAAAAAGATCTGAAGCTCTCGACCTTGACTTCTCTAAATGGTTTTCAGAATCTGTATGAATCCTGGCAAAAACCAATGCAGATTTGTTCCTGTCTTTGATTTTATACGTCTACCTTATAATGTTTTGCTAGTTTTTTGATACTTTGTTTAAAAAAAAAAAAGTATTTCTCTCTTTTGTTTTTTTCTCTTTTGTTTTCTATTGTTTATTGTTTATTGTTTAAGGAAATTCTACCATTGCTGTTCATCGTTCTTTAGTTTTAGCAGGTCGCTTTCGTAAATGAGCCATGAGGCTCAATAAGATTTACCTGACTAAATAAAGGTTGAATGAAAAAAAAAATTGTGTCAACTCTACCTTTTGGACCAGAGTCAGCAAGTGGGGCTCAAAAACAGCCATCAGCCTACAGTTCAGCCTGCAAATGAAGAAAATGAGAAGAGAAAAAAAGGCCTGGAATAGTCTGGATACTAATAATGTATTTAGGACACACTTTACTTTTCATAGTGGCTGATATCTTTGTGACTTCTTCACTATTGCCATTTGCCTGTGCAATCCCAAAGTGTTCTGGGCTATTCTGAGCATCTGCAAATGTTGCCTTCAGGTATTTCAGCTCCTACAGTTGTGATCACCTTGTCTCTTTTGGATAGCATTTGACCTCATTTATCCTGTCTGAATTACATTCCAATGTCCTTGCTGTCTATCCTGGTGAGCTGGATCAGTGAGGCAAGTCTTGCTTTTCCTTGGAACTGGTTTTAGTAGCCACACTATGCAAATATCTGCCTGATGGAGGGTCAGGCCTTGACAGAAAAATTCTAAGTACAGAACAATTCAATGTCATATTTGGTGCTACATTTTACAAGTGGTTTTAAATTGGCCCATCCTCTGAACAATAGATGGCTCAAAACTCTATCAGGACAAACTCGAAACATAAAACTTTAGATGTTGCATTGACTCACAAGGCCCTGTCAGGTGACGGCCTAGGACATTCTGACGAAAAATAGTCCTTTAATGGATATTCATAGGTGAGAGCAGAAAACATCATAGCTGTACAGTAGTTTGCTTCTGTAACAACAGTCTAAACACGGAAACTAAGAAAAGCTAAGAATGGATGCATCACTTGTGACATTTTTAAAAATAAACAAAGTATTTATAATGATTCACACGTGACAGACGATAAGATACCGTATTCGTCGGTGTATAATACGCTCCGGTGTATAATACGCTTTGTCATATTTTTGGAAATAAATCAGAAAAACCCTTAGATAATACGCTTCGGTGTATAATACGCGCTGCCGTGACAGTCTTTTTTATGGCCACTAGATGGCGCCAAACCCATTGAAACTAGTGATACAACCGTGACCTCAGAAACACTTCTCTGATCGCTCTCAGTAATGAACTTTTTGGGAGTTATTCCTGAAGGGACAGTAATACTTTTATTACTTTTAATTTGAATCAAACATTACAAATTGTCAGAAAGATAAAGTGTTAGTTTCAGATGTCAGCATTTTATGATAAAAACTGATCTTAACACTACACACAACACTGTTAACCTGTTGGTTTGGTTAAAACAACGTCATTAAAGCGTCACATATGGGACCTATGTTAATGATAATAGCAAAAACAGATATTATTCATCTGATTATTAATTAGGACAAAAACAAAAGTCTCTTCTGAGGAGATTGTCCTGAGCTCAAACTAAAATGAGATAAACAGTGTCACTGAATCTTCACTGCAGGTTTGAGAAGAGAAATCCTTCATGAATAACATTTTGGAATAACATTTGCTATTCAGCATGAATTTAAACAGTTTGACTAAACAGACTACAGGGCGCATTAGCGCCCATAGCGGCCGAAACTGGTACTGCACCATTTTTGGCCAAAATGAAAAACGGCGAATCAGAGCTAAAAATGGGTCTAAAATTATGGGAAAAAATCCATAGATAATACGCTTCGGTGTATAATACGCAGGATATTCAAATGAGCAATAAAAGTGCGTATTATACACCGGAGAATACGGTACTCTTTCTCTATGCAGGTTTTTTGCTACTGGGGACTCCTACAGGACCATAGCAAACAGCTTTCGTGTGGGAATTTCCACTGTCGCCACCATTGTTCCTGATGTGGCCACAGCTATCTGGGACTGTCTAGTGGAGGACTTCATGGCTGTACCTACAGTGGATGATTGGAGGTCCATTTCGAAGGAGTTTGAGGACATATGGAACTTCCCTCTGTGCTGCGGTGCGTTGGATGGAAAGCATATCAGGCTGAAAGCACCTCGCAATTCAGGCTCAATGTTTTTTAATTATAAAGGTTCACACTCATTGGTTCTTCTAGCCGTGGTAGATGCAAAATACAGGTTCCGTATCATAGATGTTGGGGGGTATGGAAGAACCAGTGACGGCGGGATCTTGGCCAACTCCATCTTTGGTCAGGCTCTGCGTGACGGCACACTCAATCTGCCACCGGACCAGCACCTCCCTGGCGGTGGGGACAGAGGACCCCAGCCCCACGTCATCGTGGCAGATGAGGCGTTCCCGCTGCGCAGAAATTTAATGCGGCCCTTCCCAGGACGTGGGGAACTGACCAGAGAGCAACGTGTTTTCAACTATCGGCTGTCACGTGCACGTTTGGTGGTTGAGGATGCATTTGGGATCTGGTCTTGTCAGTGGCGTATGTTTCGGCGTGACCTTGAAATCTCCCCTGAGGTTGTGGAGAAGTGTGTCAAAGCCACTTGTGTTCTCCACAATTTAATGCGGGTTGACAACACCATACCAGCACACCGTGGAACAGAAGAACCCCTTCCTGGTGTCCAGAGAATGGGAGCAAACTGTGCGTCAAGAGAGGCAATGGCCACCAGAGGGGCATTCATGGCATACTTCTCAGAAGAAGGAGCAGTGGCATGTCAACAAACAGAGTAGTCATCACCCCCACTGACCTGCAACGGCTCTGTTAAGTTCTACCAAATCACCTGCAGAGCCAAGTCATTCTGTTTTTTGTTATACTTATTACTTTTGTTTAATTTAGTTCTTTATATGACCAAGTACACGCCATTCATTGTGAACACTGTCGTATCCACATTTTCATTTGTTGAATGTGTATAATTGCATTAAAAATTACAGATGAAAATTGTGTGATAAATTTCTGTTCTGTCTTTCGGTTAGTTTTAGTTTTAAGTATTCATACATAAACGACTATTAACAGAAACGCAACTGTTTTCGGTTTATGGTGATACTTTATATAACTTACATTTCATTATATAATCTCTAATAATTACTTTTTATTAAGTAAGTAAGAAAATTATTATCTGAAGTCGTACTGAACTAGTACTGTATTTGTTATTTGGGGAAACTTTTGTGCCAACATGTAATATTAACAAAGGACCAAAAAAGTGAGTAGCAGACTAAAACCAAAATTTTACAGAAATAGTATATTTCTGCCCTGTTCCACTGTATTCATATGAAATCATACAAATGCCAGAAAGTGCTAGTAACAAACCTGCAATATTAAAGCTAGCTACATGAAATGTAAATTTTCTTATGTAGATTTACACCAGCCAGTTTCTCCTACGCATGTAAAGACTCGCACACCAATTCTATGTAGAAAACAGATTTATTTACAGGTAGAAAACACATTTAAAAGTAGAAAACACATTGCTATCTAAAATAAAAAAACACAGTTATTTAAAAGTAGAAAACACATTGCTATCTAAAATAAACAAAACACAGTTATTTAAAAGTAGAAAACACATTGCTATCTAAAAAAACCTAATAATATATACATATATACAAAGTGTATATGTGTGTATATATATGTGTGTGTATATATTTATATGTATGTATATACAAAGTGTGTATTATATATATATATGTATATACAAAGTATATATATGTAGGTTATATATATATATATATATATTTGTGTGTACTGTATTTAGACTTCCTCGGACGTCACTGGACCCACTCTGTCGCCAGTCGACTCCTCAAAAACCATTGTGTATATTTTATATTGTAGTCTCTCACGCTGTAATGCGGGCATACGTTTAAGGGGATCAGCCAACGACAACAGAAAATGATCTACTGCATCGAGGGGAGGTGGTGGTGGGGGCAGTGTGGCAGCCATGTCACTTCTTTTATTCAAAAATTCGAGCACATTACGCTCAAAGTCATTGCGCTGCATGGGTCCCTGCTCCCTACGGGGTCTCTTCCGCGCTGATCCTGTAAAGAACACAGTACATGTGTTGAATGTTAGATGAGCTTTCAATTAATTGTTCTTATGAGTTTACATATGTTCTGTGTGTGGGTGTGTTTTGAAGTGGGGGAGATTTTGCCACCACTGGATCAGTTGTGTATTTGTGTCTGTGGTTTTTTTACACTAAATCTAGAAAAAAAGTACGATGAGAGTCACACCAGGGGCACACGAGGAAGGTGCTGGCATCACAGACGTGGTGGATGATGGTACTGGAAAAGGAGAAGACGTTCTCACAGGAGTTGTCACTGCGGAGGCGGTTTGAGCCAGCTCCAACACACCTACGTCAATGGTTTCTGTGAATCAAATAACAAAATTTTTTTATTTAACTTGAAATACATATAACAACATTGCAGTATGTCTGTGAGTCACAACTTACCAAGAATAGACGAGGCCTCGAATGCTGCTGAATCGTCTTCAGCCTCCTCTTGGTCTTGCGTCTCGTCGTAAGCGGCCTGGTCCTCTGTGTAGCTGTCCACATCTGTCCTGTCCTGCATGTTGCCACTGGTTGGACGTGGCGTGACAAACGGCTTCATGAAGGACATGACCGCCATGTACTTCCATCTCACAGTGTTGTCTGCGGCTGCACCACTCCTGTTTCTGTCTCGCTCCTTCTTCACTTCCTTTGCGTATGTGTCACGAAGACTTTTCCACCTCTTCTTGCATGCTTCCACTAAACAAAGGCATTGAAAAACGTTAAATGTGTTGGCTATACTTTGTGATAGCTGAAATCATTCTTATTTTTTATCCAATTTGTGATGTTGCTTGAAGGTTATGATTGTTTGAACAAACTGTGAAATAAGGGGCAGATATAAGATTTCATCTTCTTTCTGCTCCCTTCATTTTATCCTACTTGTATTGTTGTATCTGATGAAACTGTCTTGTATTGTTCTTTTATTGATGTTTATTCATTCGTTTTAAAAGAACAATACAAGACAGTTTCATCAGATACAAGAATACAAGTAGGATAAAATGAAGGGAGCAGAAAGAAGATGAAATCTTATTATATCTGCCCCTAAACATCAAATCAAAATCAAATCGGTTAGCAGAGAAGAAGAACGTTAACGTTAATAACGTTAATTGTGAACGTTAAACTTACCCGGTAAACCGACTTCATCACTGACACTACGCCAGGCAACGAGCTTTTTATTTCTGTCTCTGTAGAGGACATTTGACTGGTCGTAAAGGACTTCATGTGTACACACAGCAACGATGAGTTTCTCCTCCATTGTACACAACTTCGCGCTTTCTTTCTGTCCAACAAACAATACGTCACACAGTTGCGCATGCGCACAACCGTCCCCTCGTTCCGCGTCACATAGCTCCACCCCGACTCTCCCTGATTGGTTGACACACCAACCAATCAGGTAGATTTGAGCGGCGTTTGAACGTTTGAACCGCGAAAACTTCAGCTCAGCTGAAGCGGAACTTGGAAGCCGACGCCGGTTCACGTACACGGAAAAACGCTCCTCAGAACGCGCAACACGCACGCGACCTGACGCCAGACGCCAGGAGGTGCCTAGGTGCGTCCACCATTGACTTTACATGGAAGCTGGAAGCTTGGAGGTCAAAACGCTTCTCTGTGTGAACACACCATTAGTCTAGTGGTTCTACACTTAACACTCTTCAACCTCCTACCTGAGGGGACCAGGGCAAAAAGTGTGTGTGCTGGGGCAAAAAGTGTGTGTGCTGGGTGAGTGGGGTCCTTCATGATGCAGGTGACCCTCTTCCTGCATCTGGAGGTGTAGATGTTGGTGATGGTGGGGAGACTGACACCTACAGTCTTCTGTGCAGCCTTCACCACTGTCTGCAAAGCTTGTCTTTCTGCAGCTGTGCAGCCTCCATGCCACACGTTGATGCTGGAGCACAGAATGCTCTCCACTGCACACCTGTAGAAGGAGGTGAGGACTGAGCTTCCCAGAGCAGCTCACCTCAGCCACCTGAGGAAGTAGAGTCTCTGATGTGCTTTCTTGATCAGGCTGGTGGTGTTGTTGAGGTTGTCATTCAGGTGCACACCCAAGTACTTGTAACTGGAGACCACTTCCACTGCGTGTCCACCACCAAGTGTCCCTGGGCAAGACAATGAACCCCTCATTGCCTTTGATGTGTGTCCCATCGGTGTGTGAATGTGATAAAGCACTGATTATTCTTTGTACAGATATAGTTAAGTGCTGTATGAATAAGTAAACGAGGGCATAGATTGTAGTGTACAAGTACAAGTAGTGTACATCTTTGAATATCTTGATGAGATAGAAAGTAGAAAGGTGCTATATACTGTGAGTGCAGTCCATTTACCATATACTGTATACAGTATGTATCTTTGTGTGTGTGTGTGTTTGTGTGTGTTTGTGTAATCATGATTGTTGTTTTATCACATATTTTTCTATTACCGGTAGTGATCTATGCATGCAATGCTACAGTATCTGTCCAACAACCCATTTATCTGACTCATTCAGTCGGACATTTTACAGGATAACCCCCAAGGCATCATTTAAGTGCATCAATCAGTTTTCAGTTGGCTTAATAATAAGCCAATCAGTAGTAGCATGCATTCCACTGCTGCATATCATACAGTGATGCACTTTGTATAAAATCTGAAGCTGATCTTTTATTCAGTTGGCAGACAGGAGTTTAGACACTAACTCGTAATTTACCGATTGGAGCTTCTATTCATCTTATTGACTCATGATATTAACACTCTGTGGACTGACAGGCTGAGGGACGTGTCTAAATCTTTTTAACCCTTGGTGCTTTCAGCTTTGGGCAAAGCTCACACTTAGTTTTTGTTTGTTTGTTTGTTTGTTTTGTTACATTGATTAGCTTATTTTTTTCCAGAAGCAGAACTCATTTTTACTGTCTGACCTGTTAGAACATTTTACTTGTGCCAACCTTAGTGTCAATGTTGGTTTCATTGTTGGACGTTTTGGTACCTCAGAGGAGCTTTTGTAGTTTTACTCCTCAGATCTGACTCAGCTGCATTTTTAGTACTTGGCATAAAACCTATGTTTTGCATTCTCCTCTTGCCCAAACACATCCTTTCAGACATCCCACAGGGCTTAGTTTGGATCAAATATGTGTTTCTTTCTGGCTCCTTGGTGCGTTTGTCTGAATCTGCAGGAGTGTGTACCTGCTTTATTACATTCAGCTCCGTATCTTGATGATCGGAGGGAGAGGAAAAGGCGCCAGAGGGGGAGGGTGATGGAGCGGACACTGAGACAAACTGTGACCAGTGCAGCATCCACTGTGTGATCCAAATGGACAGGCTGTGCAGACTCACGTCAAAAGCTGTCAGAGCTGCCAGTCAGGAACGTGTGAGAGAGGAGAGACGTCTGGCAGGTAGAGGGGAGTCTTCCCGCGTGACTCACCCCGGCTTCAACTGCTTCGATGCCACGCTTTGACAAGTAGACAGGCGTTTTGGTATGGACCACACAGCGCACGTGGCCTGCTTTCTAACTTTTGGTAGATATTTTCTAATGCAGCAGCAGAGAACTCCGCTTTGACAACCTTTCTGCAAAAGGTTTTTGTTTGCACTTCTGTTCGTTAGTTTTCAACAGAATCAAACTTATCGATTTATTACCCTCAACCTCAAAACATAAGTGAAAATTTAGGTTTGAAAAATAACATTTATTCTACTAACATTTTTGTTTTTGTGATGAAAAGCTTACGTAGAGAAGTAGTCCAACAAAGTTACGTCAGGTCCTCTGGATGGTTTATTTTTTGTTGAAACGTTTCATCACCAACACCTTCATCCAAAAGACTTTTGGACTGGTTGGCCCACTATCCGAGTGTGCCACTTGTGGGGTTGAGTTTGTTGTGGCTTATCGGACTGATGAAGTCTTTTACAAGTAGATGGAAGACGAAATGTTTCAACAAAAAAGAAACCGTCCAAAGGACCTGACTGAATTTTGTTGGATATTTTTTAAACTTGGATCACTGAGTATGAACTTGGATGGTGAGGAGTAGTTGTTTAAACTTGCCACTCTGTTTTAAGCTAAATTAAAAATAAGTTGTTTTAATCACTTAATTAAAGCTCTGTGCTGGCACATTAGATTTTTGTAGAATATTTAAACCATTTTCCAGCAGCTTAAGAAATTGTAATCTTTTTTTTGTCCAAAGAAATTATTAAAATGACAGTTCTGGTTCTTTAAATTAGGGTTCTGTGACATAATTATGAATAATGCATAACGTACCTGTTGTAGATTGTTCTTTGAATGACTTGAAATGGGAGCACTAAAAGGCTCATTCACAAAACACCTCAGTCCAGGACTTAGGTGCCTTCTGGCCACGTGGGTGTGACTTCTGAATGAACTGAGGTAACAGGGGTGATTGAGGCCAACACGCCCTGATGTACCTTTGTGCCAGTGCCGCAGCTCAGTGATGTTATGAAATGTGCAACCACTTGGTTGCATGTTTAAATGACAACAAACAGATTTATCACTGAAGGAGGATCAATGACGATGCCCAGCAACTTCACATTTTAGTTTAAAATTACTTGACCGCAAAGAGGATCACTAAACTGAGTTAATAGTCATGTTTTAAAAATGATTCAAGGAGGTGTCTGTCATACATTTAATGCATTGTGCTTTACATTAACCCAGCTGAGCTTTGCTCCATGCTGCCTTTGGTTCTGTTTTATTCCTGAAGCCGCACGTCTGTGCGGGACATGGTCAGAGGGAGCATAACTGGTCTGTGTGGCCATTTTGCTGAACTGGTTTATGGAAGAATCTGTAATTCAATTTTGACCTGTTTAGGGAACTATGATATACTTTGTAGACCCATTGGGGCCCAAAGTAAAACAAGTTCCTGTTAAAACAAATCTACTCTAAAAACATAAATAAATTATAATGGAATGTGAACAATGTTTTGTGACCATTCCCATACATTTTTATTACTTGATTATTATTGGATTCAATGGTTATTTGAAAGTGTAAATAGTGGTAGGCCTTTCGTGGAAACCTGGAGTACTTCAGATTATAATAAGAGAGACTTTGGTGTCTCTCTTATTATACGGAACTGGAAGCAAGAAGCTTCCAGTTCCGTGAGACACTTTGGGCATCTTGCACTCCTCTCTGTAGATGGAATATAACTGACGAGAATGTCAGGGAAAGTAAATGCCACACTTGTGTTTTCATGTTAAGATTGAATTTTAGAGAGAAATTAAAATTCATTATCCTGTCAGGAACCATAATTTTTCAATGCTTGTTTTTCAGCTGTTTTTTTTTTTTTTACAACTTATTGGTATGCCTGACTGATCCTTCTCCAGGGTTTTAACACTAAGGTGAAAATCAAAAACAAGCCGACCGTTTTTCCATTTTTCTGTTCTGTTGTTTGATATAAAAGCAAAAGGTTGCACACTCAAAATATTTGTGTCAGACGCTCAAGTATTGGAGTGCCTTTCAGTTCAGAAAGGGCTGATTGTGTTGAATCCTCCAGCCTGGCTGTCCTATAGTCACTTCTTTGAGGCTAGATTTGTTTATTTTTTTAATTTATTTTTTAATTGGCAGTTTGAATGTTTATTTTTGGTGCTGTGAAAAATCACTTTCTCTGTGGTTTAATCATTAGTGAGGCCTGACCCGTATATTTTTCTTCATGGCTTAATACATTTATCAAATTGTACCGTAGATATGATTACAGTGTTTAAAAAGTCAGGTTTTAGGAGCCCACAGCCTTGTTTAGTACCAGCCTTCCTAATAGCACTCTGAGTAAACATGAAATTGCCATTAGTAGTGCAAAATGGCCTGCATAAATGCTGTAATGCATGAAAAGCTGTCTTTTTTCCAGTCTGCATATCTTTTAAGTCCTCTGCTCTCACATTCAGCACACTTTAATGGGATAATACCAAACACAATACAGTGCTTTTTAACAAATGTTAGGAGTATGGATTTTCTATTTGCTGTCTTCAACAAAAGCCAACACACTAGAGAGTACCGTAAATGAGTTTTTTAGCACTCACAGTTAAATATTTAGAAGTTTGCATTGCAGTAGACTGAGCAGCCGCTTATCAACACGAGGCGTTCACTGGGAAGACACTGCCAAAATCTGCACTTCAGTTAACCACCTAGTCTACAGCTTTGGAGAAAATTAGATTTATTATTATTTATCACAATTGTGTTGTTAACTTTAAAAGGTAGCAGTCTACTTACAAAATAATAATAGAAAGACCTGAAGAGGAGGCTGAATGCTTGCCCGCTGTGGTCATGCCCTTGAGCACAAACCAGGTTTTCTGGAGCAAGCTCCCTGGTGTCCTTTTCTATTGTGGACCACTTGAAACACCTCTTGAGTGAGGAAAAGTGTAACCTGCACTGGGATTATACAATCACCTGTTTGTTGTGCTGTTCTTTTTGCACTCAGAGCAATTACTGTGAAACAGAGAAAAACACCATTTACCAAAAACACATCTTTTTCTTTTGCTTTAGTGTTTGATTTTTATTTTCCCGTCAATTGATGTTTTTTTCCTGATGTTTTTTCCTAGACTGTTCAAAAATAGTTTTTTTTATGTTACACAGCTATTTAATGGCAATTCCTTCAGATGACTATCTTTTTTCAGTGTAGTTCAGTTAAATACTTTTGTCTTAGATTCATGGACAGGAACTGTTATTCTGCTGACAGCGGACAACATCTTAGACAAGTGGGGATGATAGATCTATGATAAACTGATGAGTCGCACGAGGATGCACAAGTGCATTTAACAATAGAAAAGCAAGGATAGACATTTACAGTATACGTAAAGGAAAAATGTGAAACAACGAAAAGAGATAGACTTTGCCAGTGTCACTTGTATTTTTAATATTACTTTTTTTTTTTTAAGTTTGAAATTATTTGTTACTAATTTTAATGAAGGTTTGAGTCAACTGAACAATATAAAATGTGTTTTAAGTATTTGTTTACTGTGATCACAATAATACTTGTTGAAGATTCATCATCATTATGTGTGCAATATATAAGAAGTAAAATTTATTTTACTTTAAAAAAAGCTCTTTTGTTATTTTAGGTTCACATAATGTTAATTTACATTTGTAACTAAATGAACATTTAATACATTACATGTGATAAACCTTTACCAATTTAACAGAGAAGTGCTTCACTGATTTTTATGACAGAAACAACATTATGTGGTTAGTGATGTTGCCTCTCAGCAAGAAGGTTGCAGGTTTGCCTTCCAGTTTTCTGTGTGGACTTTGCATGTTCTTCTTGTGCACGAGTGGGCTTCCTCTGAGTACGCTGGTTTCCTTCCACAGACCAAAAACATGCATGTTAGGTTTATTGGTAACACTAAATTGTCCCTAGGTGAGAAATGACTGCTGGAGGTAGGCACCAACTCCATGCAACCTGGAAAAGAAGCAGGTAAAAAAAATGGATGGACTGATCACTTATGACTTTTGTTGTTTATCTACTTACTTGTTGTCTCTAGGAGGACCAGGATCAGTGTACTGTATTTATATCCTTTATCACATTTTCATCATCTTTGGAGTGCGAACAGAGGATGCAGACAGAGTGAGATGCAGGAGGATGACTCGCTGTGGTGACCCCTGAAGAGAGAAAAGCCAAAAGGGGAAGAAAAATATAATTTATCACATCTGCAAACTTGTTGTTCTTGGAATTCTTTAAACATTTCTGAATTTGTTCCAGTCTCTCTGACAACACAATTCACTCAGGTTAATGCAGTCTCTTGGCTATTTTACCTTCTATTTTTTTTCCCCTTTTCTTTTGGCAGTGATTGGGTAGGGATTATTTTCTATGTTATTATTTTTTAATTTTTAATTTTTAATTTTGTTTTCCTTTAGTGTGGATTATAATGCACATGTTACAACTCTAATTGACTGTTGTTTTTTTGTTTTTTTGTTTTGTTGTTGTTGTTTGAAAAAAAAAATTTCAATAAAAAGATCTTGAATTTGGAATTCTTTAAACATTTCAACATATCTGCCAGGAAAAAAAAAGAAGCTTTTAGCAATTGTACACTTTTCTTCTTCTTCTTTTTTATTTATTTATTTATTTATTTATTTATTTATTTTTATACCAATTATGGAGTTAACAGGCTCCCTGCAGTACACAATCAAAACAGTGACATCATTTGCTTTGTGTGTTTCCTCTGTTACTTTGTTCAAAACACACATGGGATATTTCTGTGGAAGCTGGTGGGTTAAAAAGACACGGTCGATACAGAAACAGAAAACACAAACTCACACAGATTGACTGTGAGATATAAGTCTAATAATGTGAAACGTGTTTTAGGAAAACATTGGCAAAAATATATTATGAATATCAAAGTTCATGTTCAATAATCCAGATAAAAATCCTACAATGTTCAGTCAGCTCATCTGGACGGTTTATTTCTTTTTGCTGAAATGTTTCGTCCTTGATCCAAAGGACTTCATCAGTCCAAGGAGCCACAAACAAATTGAGTCCCACAAGCAGAACACCTCCATAGTGGGGAAAAAAAATCAGTTTGCTGATGATAAGATGGTTTCTGGGTACATTGGTGCTTTCTAATAGTATAAATAGTAAAAAGCATTTATTTTGTATAAAAAGGCTCAATGCTTGCTGCTATTAAAAAATAAAAGATTATATGCTGGGATTTCTTTATCAAGTTTATATGAGATTATAGTTAAAATTTATTTGTAACAATTTGCACAAAGCAGAGATAAAAATATGTTTTTAGTGAAGTGGTGTGGAAGAACATCTTGTCTCTGAAGACCAAGGAGCTGGTTATAGAGATGATGCAAGGCAGAGGGCTACATTCCAGTTTTCATCCGTAAAGAGAACATAGAGAGAGAGTATGCAGGATCAGGTTCCTGGGAGTGCATTTCTCAGTGAACCTAACTACAAAACACTGCTCAAAGCTAAGAGGGCACAGAGAAGGAGCCAAACTGCCAAAAAGCGATGGTGGAAACATTTTACCTCTGCTCCTTTGAGAGCATTGTCACATACTGCACCTCTATACATTGTACCTTAGCTGCACTGCTGCTGACAGGAAAGCACTCCAGGATGTCATCTTCAGTGCACCAAGGATTATCAGGACTCAGCTCGAGGCACTGGAGGAGATCTACACTGTGCCTGCATCTGTAAGCACCCCCCACACCCCGATGCCAGCACCTCTTTGAGCTGCTGCCATCAGGAAGACGCTACTAAGCTTTCTGCAGACATGCCACCAAGTTGAGATCAAACTGCAGCAGCTCTAAACCAGACCAGCTTATTTACTGCATAGCATGACTATATTCTTGCTGCAAAGTAATTTATCAGTATGCACAGTACGTATCGATTATACTATGTTCTCTCTTTTGCTCTTGACAGAGCTGGTCGCTCTTACCCTTTCTCGCTCCCTCCTGCTTTTTTGCTCTCTTATCCTGTCAACCTCTTCAGAACCTCTCTTTACACATCTTCCGAATCGAAGATTATTATGGATTTGGTCAGCTGGTCTCTCAACGCAGTTGATAAAATTTTTTTTGGGGCATTTTATGGCGTTGTTTACTTGCCACGTGTTGAGCTGTGTATGCAGTTGGCATAAACAGCGAGGCAGCAGCATGATGGGCCAAATTTAAATTAAACCACACCCAACTTATCTGAATCAGAAACAAAGGGATCTGTGTTTGGTGTGCAACTTGTTCTTCAAAAAAAAAAAAAGATTAAACACTTGAGAAGAAGTGTTATCTGATAAAATATGGATATTTTTTTATGTTTTTATTTCAAGCCTCAAAACAAACATAAAAACAAGATTTATGTTCTAGTTTATATGCATGAGGTGGAATGAGATTTTGTTTTTTGCATCAGTTTGTTACTCAGATTTTTTTTAAATGTGTGTACTGTGTGTTTTTGTGCGTGTCCCAGCAGATGTTATGGAGGGGAAGAGTGCCATTCTGTTGGGCATGAGTCAATGGAACTCAAATGACCTGGTGGAGCAGATCGAAACTCTGGGGCATATGGAGGACCAATCTCATGGTACAGTCTGAGCACACACACACATTCAGACATATTCACACTCACACACACCTAAACACAACGACGTGTGCATTTGTCTTGATGCCTGATTTGTAGTTATGGTTTATATTGTATGGAATGATAGTGAGTGTTATCCACTGAGGGACGACAGTGGTGGCCCAGTTGTAAATGGAGTGTTGCTCCTATTTAAAGCTACATTAATTCATTTTTGACTACAAAACACCAGAAACAATAAAAGACGGGACGATTTCATCTTATGATGCTGTAATGTGTTCATGGAAATAGTTCCAACATTTAAACTGCATC
>JBBPBX010082001.1:0-15828 GCA_038048925.1 Garcialebias charrua | reverse complement strand
GGCCTGTCCTATTTCCACAGTTTTAGTGCTCCATTCTTTGGTATTAGCATTTTTAGCTATCCAATTTTTGACTAAACCTATGGCTCTTTCAGCCACTCCGTTAGCTTGGGGTGTGTAGGGAGGTGAGTAAACACGCATTACCCCAAACGTCTGGCACCAGTGATCTACTTGTGCATTGCGAAAGTGTGTCCCATTATCGGTTCTCAACTCTTTTGGAATACCTAACGCCCCACAGACTTGTTCCAGCATGCTAACAACACTGTTGCCATTAGCTTTTCTTGCTGGTTTCACTATCACATACCCTGACATTGAGTCCACCAGCACAATAAGGTATTTCTCTCCCTTCTTGCCTGTGATCCCCATGGGTCCAGCTACGTCCATGCACACTGAACCCCAGGGTATGGTACTTTTGATAGTTTGTCCATCCACTCGGTGCCCCCTGCGACCTGCATTATATTGACCACATATTTTACAGTCCAGTAGCACTTCGCGGATTTGTTTTAAGGGAATCCAGAGCTCCTGATGCTCCAATTCCTTACGTGTAGGTTGCACGCCCGCATGACCTAAGCTCTCATGCACGCCCCGCACAACCTCAGACACGTACTTCTGTGGGACCCTCCTTCCCTGGGGGGTTTGTTCCCACTTCTCGATCCCGACAAAAACGATTTTTCTCTGTTGTACATAACGATCAACTTCATCATTACCCTGCCAGTGCTTCCCTTCTTTAGTGTGGGATCTCTGGTGCTCGACTTCCAATTGCAAGTTTAGCCTAATTTCTAGGCTTGTTATAGATTAACCGATTCGACCGGATATCCGGTTTGACAAGCTAGCGATGTGGTTGCATCGGTAGCAGCCACGTAAACCGACAGCAACCAGCCACAAATCCAGAGATGAACCGGTTAAAAAGACACGGACCGGTTACGGACCGGTTATCGCGAGACTTGCTGGGTTTACAATGCGTTTCTAAAACAACGCGAGAGCGAAGCTATTCTCACGCATGCGCCATAGCTCACCAAGAGCACGAGCGAGCATGGATGTAAATAGTAGCCGCGCGCGCTAGCGAGTCACCGCGAAAGATTTTCAACACATCAGCCAGACAAAAATCTAAAGTGTGGAACGTTTTCGGGTTTTACTAGAAGGACGGAAAACTCGACAAAAGCCACGCTATTTGTAAGCTATGCAGCGCACCTCTGAAGTACACTGGTAGCACAACAAACCTCGACCAACAACTTTTCAAGCCTCACAACAACGAGCAGGATCATGCAGCTGCCACACACAAAGCGACGGGTAACGTTATCACTAAATTTTACGGGCAACTCAGTGATAGTTCATCACGAGCTGGAGCTACACAGGCCTTGAAGATCTCTTCCACACTGTAGTAGCTCTGGACCCCCGTTTTAAGTCCCTGCCCTTCCTCAGTAGCAGTGATAACTCCTGTCAATGAGCCCACAGAATGGGTGAACAGTCTTGTTGTTACACAGAAGAATAAACACGTTGTTGGACCCGAACTGCGTTGTCTCAGCCTTCACCTATAATATAAGCTGCATGACTATGACCCACAGCCATACAAGATTAATAAGAAGCATAAAGCTACAACAGTAGCCATGATGCAGAGAGGACATTCACAGCTAAAGCAACATCCCTGCATCACAAGGTAAATCCCTCAGCACACTGTCAAAATACATCTTACAGTCTGCTGTGTTTTGTTGCTGTCACTAGATTTATTCTGCCTACTGTTTTTTGATTGTTTACACTGCATTTAACCATACTGTACAGTGTACACTAAATGTAATGTCATGTTTTATTTCTAGGTAACGGGGGATTCAGTTCAGAGAGGTCCAGTGCAGACTGAACCTGCAAATGGAGATTTGGACGGCTGCAATGATGCACCCCAGACCCAAGATGAGCATAAAGGTTTGTGTTTTATAACTTGTGATCAAGAATGAGCTGACTTTGTCTTAAACTTGTGCTGCAGTCATTGTATCAGCATAAAACACATTCACTATAATGAGAGAATCTGCATGCATGCACAGAAAGAGTTAAATAATCATCATGATGATAATGATATATCTTTTACACATGTACACGAGTCCCTACATAAATAAATTCTGAACATCAGATGAAGATTTTTACATAAAATGGTAAAGTCAGTAAAAAAAAAAAACTTCATGGCTAACAGTCAGTAATATATGGTGCTTGTTTTCTATTTCAGATGATGAACCACCTTGTAAAAAGAAGAAAATGTCAGCGCTGGACGAGCTGTTGGGAGACTTTGAAGTGAGGATGGCAACTAGATCTGTGAGGGACCAGGCCAGTGAAGAAGTCAAGAGGTGCAGAGAGCGTGAGGTACAGAGAGCATGTTTTTATATTAATCCGTGCCCACCTGCTCACACAAACTCATGTTCGTGCTGCTGTTGTTAGGCGTACTGTTCTTGCATTATGTTTTGTATTATTAAGTTCAAGTTCAAGTGTTTATTTGTCATGTGCAGGTTAACACAGGGTTAACTTAGTACAATGAAATGCTCAGGATGAGAAAAAATGATTTTGACTTGCTAAAAAACAAACAACAAGCAAACAGGAAATACTAAAGCATGCAATGAGGGTACAAAATAAACTACCAAAAAGTGAAACAGTAATTATAATATTTACAAAGTTTCTGAAGAGAAAAATAGTAAACAACGTGGTAGAATTTTAACGGTGAAGCAGGATGAATTTGTGTGAATAACTATTTCAAGGTAGTAATGAAATATAAGCTAAAATGCACATGATCTATATTGCACATAACTACCAAACTACAGGTTGTGTTATTGCACAACAGGTTATTGCACAGGACTCAGGAGCTTTGTGCTTATAGCTTATTCCTGGGTTTTTTTTCCTAGTGATTTTTATTTTATTACATGCTGCTGTAACCATTTGTGCCTTTTATATTTTTTCTGTATTTTCTGTAGGAAATTTTCTTTTAGCTGGTCTTTAGGTCCATGTTTAAAAATAAACACATTTAACATGTGATTATTTTGTTTGGCTTTTTACTTTATTTTTACCAGTGCTTTACAGCACCCTTTTAGATATGATATATGTGGACTTTTACAAATTTAAAAATGCTCTAAGAATGTCACATTGATAGAAATGGTCCTTTTTCTTTCATAATGAAATATTTGTCTACCGGTACATCAACAAATATTAAAACGTAGAATTTTTTGAAGTTTAATCGAATCGAACCGAATCGCTTTTATACTGCACCGAATCGAACCGAATCGCTTTTATACTGCATCGAATCGAATCGAATCGTTCCGTTTTTACAATAAATCGTTTTTGAATCGAATCGTAACCCTTGTATCTAGATGTGAATCGAATTGTCTGTCACACAGAGATGTACAACCCTACTAATTTCAGCTATTTTCTTCCACAAGTCATGATGAGCCACCACTTTCCCTTTAGCACTTTCAAATCCATTTTCTTCTCCAAATGGATAAATCCTCATTCAGAGCCTGTGCGCAGTAATAACTGTCAGTCACTACTCGTGCTGTTTTTACTTTTCTGTGAGTTAGTTCTAGCAACCCTTCGAGTACTGCCGTAACTTCTCCAGTTTGCGCACTTCCTGGCACTCTCCCCCTCCTACGGCAGCACTCGTTCCCTTGGAATTTAAGAATAAATCCCCAATGTGCCACCTGATCGGTTCCTTTCTTGGATCCATCGGTGTAGAGAGTCCAGTCGTGTGTTTTTGGTTTTTCGGGCATCTCATTTTTTGCTTTTTTACTCACAGGTTGTGCTGGTCCTATCTCTAGATCGGGGTCTAATAAAATGTCCTCCCACCTACCCCATCGAGAATTCGTGGCTTTGGTACTTTCTATTGTCCCTTTTCTGAGATATTTGTGCACTTGACTTTGTGTTATGACTTTGATAGGTTGGCCTTGAGCTAGATCTTTCAGTGTACCCCAGTATCTAGCTAACACAGCTAGTTCTTTTTCCTCCTGGGGAAACTTTTTCTCAACTGAGGTTAACGAGTAACTCCAGAGAGTGACTAGCCCTCCATGTTCATTTTTAACTGAAACCATAGCGTTGTCATCTTCGCAACTGACTTCAGCTACTAGTTTTGTCATTACACTTCTTGGCTCTAATCGCACTGCTTCTTTGATTTTTTCTCTGAGTTCTTCCAGATCTTTCTGATTTCCGGCTGTCCAAATCCATGCTTGTTTGCTTTTCTTTTCATCTTGTCCTTCCTTTTTCTTCAGACAGGCATACAAGGGTTTTGCATATTTTTGGTAGTTAGGAACATGATCTCTCACATAGTTGCACAGTCCTAAGATTTTTTGTAGCTCGTTTTCGGATTCAGGGGGCTGAATTTGTTCTAGTTTCTCTCTGTAACCCTCGGAAAGTCCCAGATCGGCCGTTACTTGGAAACCTAAATAGTTTACTTGGAACTGCCCAAACTGACATTTCTTCAGATTAAGTTTCAGCCCTGCTTTTGTAACTCGTTGCAACACTTCTGCCAACCGTTCTAGGTGTTCCTCCTCTGTGTCATCCGCGATGAACACATCATCGATGTAAACTGTTGCCCCCAAGTCTTTAAGCACATCCATTACGGCTGACTGAAACACATTTGGAGAGTTTTTGTATCCCTTGTGGCAAACGCTGCCACACATAGCTCCTTCCTTGATGGGTAAAAGCTGTTTTCCCTTGTGATTGTTTAGCCAGTCTGAGAGAGAAAAATCCATTTGCCAAATCAATGCAGGATTTGTACTTTTTCACTTGTAGAGTTTTCAGAGTACCTTGAGGGTTAATTAGGCTCGCTCGGTTTGCTACCGTTCGCCTATTTAGTGCTTTAAAATTAATTACTGGTCTCCATCCCCCTCCTGCGGACTCAGGTTTCTTTACCGCTTGAATGGGGCTGTTAGTAATGGGATAAGATTCTTCTCTGATAATTCCTAAAGCGCTTAATTCCCTCACAATTTTATTCATTTCTTCTACTGCTCCTGGGTTCAAAGGGTACTGTCTTACAGGTGGATGTACACCTCCTTCAATTGTATGTACAATTGATGGGCCTAAATCTCCACAATCATTTTTAAATCTGGCCACTGAGGCCGACTCGATGATTTGTTTTAACTTCTCTTTCCCAGCCGGGGAGAAGTCACTTTCATTTACTCTTTGTTCTGTTACTTCGGGGATATTTACAGGTTTATACCATTCTTCTGATTCATGTTTTTCATGAGTGGGCCCTATTTTTACTAACCTGGATTTAAGCATATCCAGTCGTCTATTTAGAGCTCTACGGTCTTTCCGTGGTTTTCTTAATTCTTTCAAATCAGTTATTGCAACTAGGTTGTATGGTCCTTTGATCCAAACAATTCCGTGCCATAATGCATAAGGCATTTTTTCTATGGTTCCATTAGCCAATTGAACCGTTAGGTGTCCTATTGTTTTTAGGTTTTTGCGGGTCATAGACACCTCTGCCCCAGAGTCTATCAGATAGGGCTCTCCGTCCACTTTGGTGTGGATTTCGTCCCCATCCCAATAAGCACCTTCTAGGGTGACCCGCGACCTATCAGCCATTATTTAGCTGGCCCCCCATCCCTTTTCTTTCGGGATTCCTGGAGGGCCTGTCTTTGCTCAGGGGTCATTCTATTATATTCTTCTGTAGGCACGTAATCGCTCTTTCTCTGAGGTGCTGCATTTCCAGGTGAGGCTTGATACCTTCTCGGCTGTTGGTTTCTGTACTGTTGTTCTTGCTGGGGCCTCTGAGACCGTTCTCCATACTGTGGTTCTGATTGTGGTCTTTGGGGCCTTTCCCTGTATTGCGGCTCTGATTGCCTTGGAGACCCTCTATATTGCTGCTGCTGTTGTTGTGGAGGGGCCCTTGGGGCCGCTTTCGGCTGTTTTGAGCTCTGTTTTGTCTCATTTTTCCTCTTTTCCTCCCAGTACTGTTGTTCTAGATCATAAGCTTTCACTGCCTGATCGATCTGGGGGACTAAAGTATCATTGGGCATTGAAATGAATTTCACTTCACCTTTCCTACCCTTTGTTACTACTCTTAAAGCCTTAACATACCTTTTTGGCGGGACACTTTGTTTTAGTTGATACCAGACTGATGTGAGGTGTTGGCCTTGATCCATGCGTACTTTTGCCCGTTGAATTTGAGCATCCTCGTCGTCCATGTCCTCAAGTACCAATCTCTCAAAATGATCTTGAGCTGTCTCCTCTTTGCCCACTGGGTTTGCAGTGACATTACCCAGCCACAGCTTTCTGGCTGCGTCACACTCGGTGGAACTAATTACCATAGGCCATACATCTTTTATGTATTCTTCGGGTTTTTCATCAGGTCTTTTTTCCCTTACTAAGTTTTTCAGCATTTTGTACTCACGATAACTATCAGCTTCTGAGCTGATGGTTCGGTTCTGTTCCGCCCTCTTAGATTTTTGGTCTGACTGAGGTTCGTGGTATTCCTGACTATTTTCTCCCTGACCAGATGCTTCTTCATCACTCTCTGATATCTCATCCCTCATTTTCTCGTTTGTTTCTTTGGCATATTTGTATGCAGTCTTTCTCATTCTTCTCAGCATCACATCGTGCGCTATTGTAAGCTGTTCTAAAATTTTCGGTTAGGTCTTGGTGAGCGGCCAATGTGGGGAACATGGGCATCATCAATATGTTAGCCCATTCTCCCTGGGTGGCTTTTACTGTCAATCCCACCATCTCATCTAAACTGTCTGCCCACACAGGTGGAATGTCACGGTTATTTTGACCGGCCTCAGGAACGTAGGTACTACGTCCATGCTTTGTTTTTATGGGACCCCAAGTAATGTCCCTGGCTATTCTTTCTGATGCTTGTTGTGGATCTATTAGTGGTACTGTTTTCTTTTGCCCCTTCCTTAGTCCAAACCTCAAGGACTTTTTTGGTAGATGAGTTTGCTCCATTGAGCTCAGGCTAACACTATCGTCACTTTCAAAGTTCATTAAACTTAGGTCCTCATCAGATTCTTGGTCTACTCCTTCTTGTATGTGTTCATCCCCGATCTCTGCGTTTCCTGCATTTAGAGCTTGTATTGCGGTGACTACCTGATGTCCAGTTCGTCCTTCTGAAGTGTCTGCTCCACTCCTCCTGATTCTGGAGTTGGAGCTGCTCAACTCTTTCCCTTTGGGGGTGTTCTCAATCAGTGTTAACCTTTGGTGGGTGTCTTTCGCGGTGGATTTCTTTTGTCCTGTGTCCCCTGAGGTACCTGGTACCTCCCCATCATTCATTTCAGTGTTCTTGGGTTGTTTGTTGACGGATTGTTTCCCTAGCGGGGACATTTCGGCCAACAACTGCTTCTTTCGTTCTTCCTCCAGGTGGGGTGGGGTCACTATGACTATTTCTTTTAGCAAGGTAGCGCTTGGCATACTGCTTGCCAAGTAAGTCATCGTATGAACAGCAACTCGTTCGGCTATTTCCCACTGGAGGTTTTCAGATCGTAACCCTTCGGTTGTCGTTACTACTCGTCTGAAGTTTTTCGCGAGCGCTTGGGCCATCCCTTGCTCGAGGGCCTTTATCATTTCTCTCATATACCCCTCGTTACTATCTGCTTTTTTGTAGCTTCTAATTGGGACATGTATTATAGTATTATACAAGAGATTCCCTCCGCTCGTTAGGCACACTTTTGACTCTGATTCTCGTGTTTGTGCCATCAACTCTCTTACTTCATTTTCATATTGGGGTCCAGCTGCAGTGTTCAGGACCTTTCTGAAAGTTTTGTTATGGATTTTACAGTTATTTTTGGTGAATACCAGCAGCCCATCGCCCTCCATTGTGAAGGCGCTTCCTACCAAACTACATACCTTGATCCCATTTTGGAGTTTTAAGACCCGAGCTTCGTCAGGTAATGGGCCGAGGGGTTTTGAGAATTGGATTGTCTCTTTGGGTTGCTTGCGAGGAGATTTACTCCTTGATTTTGCTTTTGGGGCTTGTCCTGGCTCTTCCCCGGGAAATTCCGAAAAAATTTGTCTCACCTTACCTAATCTGGGAGGGAGTACAAGAGGAAACCACACCCTGGACCAGGTTTACACCACCATGAAAAATTCCTACAGAGCCGTCCCCCTCCCCCACATTGGTGCTTCGGACCATATCTGTGTCATGCTAAAGCCAGCATACAGGCCGCTGGTGAAAGTCACAAAACCAGTCCGCAAGCAGATACGAGTGTGGCCAGAGGGGTCTTCAGAGGCACTCCAGGACTGTTTTGACACCACAGATTGGGGTATGTTCAAAGAAGCTGCTACCACAAACAACACCACATGTCTCCAGGAGTACTCAGACACTGTATGTTCATACATCACCAAGTGCATTGATGATGTAACCAACCTTAAAACCATCACTGTTCGGGCTAACCAGAAGCCATGGCTGACAGCTGAGGTTCACAGACTCATGAAAGCCAGGAATGCTGCCTTCAAAGCGGGAGATCAGGTGGGCCTGAGGGCAGCCAGAAACAACCTGGACCGGGGCATCAGAAAGGCAAAGAGGCAGTATTCTGGGAAAATAGCTCACCGTTTCAAGGACAGCAGGGATACACGCAGTCTGTGGCAGGGAATACAGACCATCACAAACTACAAACCACCCCCCCAGACCTGTGACAGCTCAGCCTCTGCGCTGAATGAACTGAATGAGTTCTTTGCTCGGTTCGAGGCAAGTAACAGCACACCAGCACATAAACTCCCCCCCTCTCCTGATGGCCAGGTGCTGACGCTGTCCTCAGACAGCGTAAGGCGATCATTCATCAAGATTAACGCCCGGAAGGCCTCTGGTCCTGACAACATACCTGGTCGTGTGCTGAAGGACTGTGCAGGGGAACTCGCAGCGGTCTTCACGGACATCTTTAACATCTCACTGAGCCAGGCCATCGTCCCCACCTGTTTCAAAGCCACCACCATCATCCCTGTCCCAAAGAAGGCAACGCCCGCATGCCTCAATGACTATCGCCCAGTAGCACTCACCCCCATCCTGATGAAGTGCTTTGAACGGCTAGTCATGAAAAGCATCACATCTGTCCTCCCTGACTCCCTGGATCCCTTCCAATTTGCATACCGACCTAATCGCTCAACCGACGATGCCATCTCCTCTGCCCTTCACACAGCTCTCACACATCTGGACACGAAGGACTCCTATGTTAGAATGTTGTTCATCGACTTCAGCTCGGCATTTAACACCATCATCCCCCAACAGCTCATCCTTAAACTGGACAGTCTGGGGCTGAACACCTCAATGTGTAACTGGCTGCTAGACTTCCTGACCGGGAGACCACAGACAGTACGAGTCGGGAGTAACACATCTAGCACCATCACATTGAACACAGGGGCCCCACAAGGATGTGTGCTGAGCCCCCTTCTATTCACCCTGCTAACACACGACTGCACACCATCATACAGCTCCAACCACTTCATCAAGTTTGCGGACGACACAACAGTGGTGGGTCTCATCAGCAACAACGATGAGACGGACTACAGGAACGAGGTGAGCCGCCTGGCCTTGTGGTGCGGACACAACAATCTCACTCTCAACGTGGAGAAGACAAAGGAGATTGTTGTGGACTTCAGGAAGAGGGATGCCCAGCATGCCCCTCTGACCATCAACAGCACCGCAGTGGAGAGAGTAGACAGCACCAAGTTCCTGGGAGTGCACGTCTCGAAGGACCTGTCCTGGAGCAGGAACACTGCAGCACTGGCAAAGAAGGCTCACCAGCGTCTCTACTTTCTCCGCAAGCTGAAAAGGGCTGGAGCTTCAACCCCCATCATGAGCACCTTCTACAGAGGTGCCATAGAAAGTGTCCTGACCAGCTGCATCACTGTGTGGTTTGGTGCATGTACTGCATCCTGCCGCAAGAGCCTCCAGCGCATTGTGAGAGCAGCTGAGAAGATAGTCGGCACCTCCTTCCCCTCACTGCAGGACTTACACAGCAAACGCCTCACTCGGAAAGCCCACTGCATGGCAGGTGATCCCACACACCCACTACACAGCTGCTTCAGACTGCTGCCATCAGGAAGGAGACTGAGGAGTCTCCAGGCTCGAACCAGCAGACTGAGAGACAGCTCTGTTCATCAGGCAGTCAGGATGCTAAACACTCTGCCTGCTCTGCCCCCCCTCCCATTTGAACTGCCTTAACACTAAAACTTTCTCACACATTACCACAAACACAAAGATTTTAACACTGGACTCTGTGTCATCAAACGGGTTATTCACTAAACTCTCGGTCATGTGCTCATACAGTTTGCACTACTTCTCATACTTGCACTAATGTTTGTATTACATCACTGCCTATAATCATAATACTGTTTACATTCTCTGTTTACATTTATTAATACTGTTTACTTTTTTTACTACTGCTTACATGTAATTACTACTGTTTACATTTACACTACTCTAATATCTACACCACTGCTGATACATATACAGTGTGCTCTGAACGGTCTTATTTAGGGATGCCCAATGTGCCTTACTGCATATGCCACTTTTTGCCTCTATAACAACATCAACTACTACCTCATACATATACTGTGTACATTAACTCATACGCTGCTTTGCCACTTTGCAAATGTCAATGCTAGAAACCTTTAGTTTATTTTAGTTATACTTTTTATACTCTTTTTTTATACTAGTATGCAAAAACTCAGGACAGTATTATGTTCATTAAATGTTTAATGTTTTAGTTTTAGAGTTGGTGTAAATTTTCATACTCTTATACCACTATGCAAAAAACTCAGGACAGTGTTAGTTTTACTATTTTATGCTTATGTCTATTATTATATGTTTCAGTGTTTCAATGTTTAGATGTTTACTGTTGCACCGAGGGACTGAGAGAAACGCAATTTCGGTCCTGTGTATGTCCTGTACAGTACATATTGCAGATCTGACAATAAAGTTGACTTTGGCTTTGACTTTGAGTTCAAAGTCTTGGTCATGATGTTTTGTCTTAGCACTAGATTTCTTATGAATTTCTCCCGAGGTTCGTAAGGAACCTGCTAGGGGTTGTTCAGTCCCATCCTGGGGTTTTAACTGCCCTTGTGGGTTATGTATATCCGTTTTTTCTACGGGGTTTACGTTCAAGAATTCGGCTAACTGTTTTGCCAGGGCTCGGGTCATAATTTTGAATCCCTTACCGGTATTGTCATCTGACTCACCAGGATTTGAATCTCCATTGTCTTCCCTTGGTCTTTTCTTTCTTTCGGGGCTGGTGGCCGGAGATCTGTGGTCCCCTTCAGTTTCCGTTTCACTTGATTCTGGGTCAGTACCATAAGTGAGGGTTTCTCTGTAATTTCCTGAGTTCCCCTTGGAACCCCATGAACTGGGACCCTGGTTTGAGGCTGGTTTTATGGGCGCTCCGCCCAATCCACTACTGCCTCGCTCTTTTGGTGTTACTTTATTCCGATCTGCTATCATTTGCTTGTACTGCCTAAGTTTATTCAGTTCTTCAGTATACTCTTTAAATCTAGAGACCGCTTTTACCGTCCTGTCCTCAGCGCTAGTGACCCAGCCCACACCCATTTCGTTGGCCACCATTTTTACTAGTGGGTCGTATTCTGCTGATGGGCTGTATAACAGTAACACCTCTCCTGTAGTGGTTTCCCCAATCACTTGTGTCCACCACCACAGCCAAGTTAGAATTTCGGTTTTTGTTTTTACTTCTATCGGGTGTGCCCATACTACCATTTGACTTAAATGTCCGACGTGGGTGCAGTTAAACTCACCCAGTTTCTCTATTTGTTCGTTCAGGTTTTTCAGCAAGGTTTTCTCACCTATTTTCGGGTTGTTTTGTTTGAACGTTTCTTGTATGAATGGGTCCCAGGTTTCATACCCTCGGCCATACAGGAGGACTGAGAGACCTGGTTCTTTTCCTTTTTCTATAACTTTTGTTCTCTTTTGAGCCACGGACTTCTTTTCTGGCCCAGATTCTTTCCCTGACTCCTCCGGAGTGTTTATTTCGGATTCTGATCCATGCTCTGGGTTACGTGTTACCCCATATCTTTTTTTCCGGTATTGTCTTAATTTATTTATTTCTTCTCTATACTCTTTACTCATCGGGGTTGCCTTAACATTTAAGTCTATCAAGTATACGCCTAACCCGGTTTCTTTGGATACCCTCTTTACTAGAGGGTCATAATCAGCTGATGGACTGAGTATGGAGAATATAGTCCCTTTTCTGCTCTCTCCAATCTGTTTTATCCACCATTGTAGCCACGCTTGGATGTCGCACCTGCTTGTTATCTTTGCCGGGTCTTTTACTACTATTATTTGGGTTCCGTGCGTGTCAGGTAAGCAGTAAAATTCTTTGTTTGCCCTTAGGTATCTCACCAGGCTTTGTTGTAGGGTCACTTCCTCAACGTTTTGGTTATGTTCCCTAAACATCACCTGAACGTCCGGTGCCAGGTCTTAAAGCCATGGCCGTAAGGGAGAATTATAAGCCTTGGCCCTTCTGGTGTTTTCTTATCTGGTTGGGGATCTGTTTGTTCTATTTTCTTTTTCCCGAGTTCGTCGTCCGTAGTTTCAGGAGATCCTGTCACGGAATCATTTCAAGGTTCCATCCTAGGTATTTGTTTCCTTTTTACTTTGTATGCTTTCATTTTAGTCAACTCCTCCTCGTACTGTGGGAGTGGTTTGATTGCTTTTGCATCAGGAGTTACGGTAGAATGTGCTATCCCCGATGTCTTAGCCACCCTCTTTACGAGAGGGTCATATTCGGCTGAGGGACTGTGTAACATTATTATGTTTGGGCCATAAGGTGCCTCAAGCTGCTGTACCCACCATTTTAGCCATGCTCTTGGGCCAGCTTTAAGTGTTGTAAAGCCTGGGTCTTTTATTACCATTATCTGACGGCCTTCTACTAACCCCGGACTACAGAAGGCATCATTGTCTGCTACTTCCTTGGCAAGGAAACTCCACATCATCTACTTTTATGTGGCCTCTTCTATATCTTATTTGAAGATTGTAATTCCAAGTATGGAACCCCTGGCCGTATGGAATTATTTCTATCGGAATCTCATTTTTTGGCTCACCTTCTGTGTCCTGTTCTTGTCGGTTCGGATCGTCCGTTTTGGGCGGATCATGTGTCTTTGTTGTTGCCGCTGGCGCGGGTTTTGGTCCAGTTGGATCGTTTACTGTGGACTGGTCCACCAGTCCTATTGGTGCCGCTTCTTCGGCCATTTTTCGTTTTTGTCGTCTCGAGTTTGTCTGCTTTCAAAGCCGACTGACTTTAAGTCCCTGTACCTGGGATGAAACCAGACCTGCTGCTAATCTTACTCCGAATCTGTGGTCAGCAGATCCTTAGTAAGCCCTTTTTACCCCGCCCACTGCTGTGGAATTAAGGGGTACTTAGCTGATAGCTTAGACCAGCCGCCTACAACTTCTCTACTCTAAGAGGAGTTGTTCTTCTGGCGCTTGTCAGTCCTTTGACGCACGCCTTGTCTCTTGGGAGTCTTTATTCATAAAGAGGGTCCCTTCGTGGTCGCCATGTTCGCTTTCCTAGATCAGCGAGGTAGTCACAAGGTGCATGACACGCCCTCACTGCAGCCCACCTGCTAACAGGGTCTATTGAACCGGTCCCGGAGTTTGGGTATTACCTGTAACTACGTGGGACGTCTCTCTCCACCTTAGCTGCTGGGGACCGGAGAGGTTAGCGCAAGGCAACTCGTGTTAACGGAAGCTTCCCCTTTGTTTAAGCTGGCTATTGTTACTGACCCAGTAAGTTTTAGGATCCAGAAGGTTGGACCCTGGGGTGTTGTTTTTATATAACCTTTGTGCTAATGCTTAACCTTTAAAAACCTCCTGATAGAGTTGATGTTATCTTTGTGAACCAAACTTACATTTCCATGGACAAGTAGTTGATGAATAAAAGTCAAGAATTTCACGTTTTGTTTAGTTTAATTAATTATCTGGCAGGGAAGGATCAGCGTTTACAGCATAACAGTACAATTAATTATTATGATTATAAGTAAAGAAAAAGTATTAATTCATCAAATAATCTGCAGACTAGATGTTGAGCTGCTCGTTCTGCATGGAGTCCTTTAGAGAGGTTCTTCTCTGGAATCCAGGCTGGAGAGGTTCGGAGGGTCGTCTCATTGATGTCACACAGTTAACTCTTCCAATACCCATCCAGTCTTATGGACCAGAATTAGAGCGCTTAATCATAAGAAATTTCCTCATCCAGCTTTATGAGCTAGAGTTTAGAGTACATTCTCACATTTCCATCTCATCTGATTTTAAGAATCAGAGTTAGAGTGGTCTTCTGCAAACACACGTCTCTCCTGACCTTAAGGATCAGGGTTTAGAGTTTTACTTAAAATCTTACCCAGTGGATGTATCTCCCCAGAGCCCTCAGTATTATCAAGCCACCTCGAGCAATTAAGTCTCTAAGATAATTGAACTGTCTATCTGCTTCCGCTCTATCCGCATTTAATTTAATTTGATTTAAATCTATCTGAAAACCAGGTTCAGGAAGGTGTCTTGCAGGCATCCCTTTTCTTCTACAAAGTCCCTGGGGACCGAGAGGGAAAACCTGAAGCAATTCCTACAGTCCCTGGGGACTGAAGCTCACCTCTGACTCCCTACTGGTCTGATCTGAAGAAGCAAGTTTTGCATCGTCCTGGCTGTCTGGGTAAAAACCCTCCCGTCCTTCCTCAACTTCTTGAGAAAAGAAGGAAAGAAGTCCCTTCCCAGGACGCTTGTTCTCCTTGGTCAGCAATGAGTCGATCTGGGCCACTCTGGGGTCTTCAGGGGAGCAGCTCTGCTCCAACTACAGCTACTTGACAACTGATCAGTAACTTCTGTGACAGCCTAACAGCTGGACTGCCCCGTCCTGTCGCAACAGGGCGGTTAAATAGGAATCTTGGCCCCTCCTCCTCCCTAGGAGGGGGGGGGGAATAGCAGGTCTGTGATTGGCTTGTGTCTGCTGGCCTTGTCAATCTCTGGGCAAGGTTGCAGCTCTGTTCTATTTCTGCTCGAAGCTACTTGTTCCCTTATTAGGACATGAACTTGCTCTTTGCTCGAGGCTGGATGAGTCATGAGGGCATAGGAATGACACAATTCTGGTCAGTTAGTTACATCACTTTTTCCAGTAAAGTGATTGCAAGTTATACTTTTCAGCATGTGTGTTTTGCAAGAGACCACTTTTGTCACAAAACCATCTTTGAAACATAGTAACACATCATTACAATTGCTATTATAAAAATGATTAACTTTATCATAATAAAATCACACTAAATGATTATATTGGTTAAAACCATATCTCACTTGATTATATTAGTTAAAACACATCTACCACGATTACTAGTAAAAATCATATATCTCATGATTGTATTGATTAGAACATATTACTATTAAAACCAATCAAGGTTAAACCGATTTCAGATAAAAGCATATTAAAGTTAGAACAGGTCTTTGGCATCAGGTCTTTCCCTTCTGTTCTCTGCTCGTGTGTAAATGTGTGTTTTGCATTGGTGACTTCACTGTGGCTTCCTGTGTTTGCTCTGTGCGTGCCTGAGTATGTGTAGGGTTGGGTTGTTAACTGTGCTTGTTCGCTTATCATGGGTTGTTTTGCATGAGGACCTATTTGTTTATTATTTGCAAGAGGCCCTTGTCTGCTTGTTATTTGCATGAGGTCCTGTCTGCTTGTGATGGGTGGTTTACATAAGGCCCTCTCTGTTCAAACATTCCCAACATCAGAGTGCACCTGGACATGCACAGAATACATCTTTGTATGAGTTGCTTATATTAAATGTGTTGTCATGGTTTTGAGTCCACAATAAACCCATTCTTCATGACAACAGTATACATATATATACACATATATGTGTGTATGTTTATATGTATATACA
>JBBPBX010082000.1:0-15828 GCA_038048925.1 Garcialebias charrua | reverse complement strand
TTTGTAGAACAAAGCTCTTCATGCAACAAAGCGGTACTCGTTCAGGCAGGTAGTTGTGGAACTCAGTTCAGTTTATTTCTAAAGCTCCAAGTCACAACAGACGTCGTCTCAGGACACTGAACAGAAACATTCATATATAAAATAATAATTTAACAGAAACATTCATATATAAAATAATAATTTAACAGAAACATTCATATATAAAATAATAATTTAACAGAAACATTCATATATAAAATAATAATTTAACAGAAACATTCATATATAAAATAATAATTTAACAGAAACATTCATATATAAAATAATAATTTAACAGAAACATTCATATATAAAATAATAATTTAACAGAAACATTCATATATAAAATAATAATTTAACAGAAACATTCATATATAAAATAATAATTTAACAGAAACATTCATATATAAAATAATAATTTAACAGAAACATTCATATATAAAATAATAATTTAACAGAAACATTCATATATAAAATAATAATTTAACAGAAACATTCATATATAAAATAATAATTTAACAGAAACATTCATATATAAAATAATAATTTAACAGAAACATTCATATATAAAATAATAATTTAACAGAAACATTCATATATAAAATAATTAACAAACATTCATATATAAACTAATTTAACAAACATTCATATATAAAATAATAATTTAAATAAAATAAAAATGTCACATTTTTGTCATCTGTGCATGTTTCCCATACAAGACGAAATTCGTCTCTGCATTTAACCCAACCACCACCAGGTGGTGCAGTGGGCAGCCATAGAAAGCGCCCGGGGAGCTGGGGAAATAGGTGTGCACTCATAGACACCCCAAGGTGTGTAGTGGCCGGGGTTCGAACCTGGGTCCTTCGGGTCCCAAGTCGGGAGCCCTGCCTCTACACCATACAGAAACAAAATAATAATTTAACAGAAACATTCATATATAAAATAATTATTTAACAGAAACGTTCATATATAAAATAATTATTTAACAGAAACGTTCATATATAAAAATAATAACGGAAACATCCATCCATCCATCCATCCATCCATCCATCCATTTTCTTCCGCTTATCCGGGGTCGGGTCGCGGGGGTAGCAGCCTAAGTAGGGAGGCCCAGACTTCCCTCTCCCCAGCCACTTGGAGCAGCTCCTCTGGGGGAATCCCAAGGCGTTCCCAGGCCAGCCGAGAAACATAGTCCCTCCAGCGTGTCCTGGGTCTTCCTCTGGGTCTCCTCCCGGTGGGACATGCCCGGAACACCTCACCAGGGAGGCGTCCAGGAGGCATCCTAACCAGATGCCCGAGCCACCTCAACTGGCTCCTCTCGATGTGGAGAAGCAGCGGCTCTACTCCGAGTCCCTCCCGGATGACTGAGCTTCTCACCCTATCTCTAAGGGAGAGTCCAGACACCCTGCGGAGAAAACTCATTTCAGCCGCTTGTATCCGAGATCTCGTTCTTTCGGTCACAACCCAAAGCTCATGACCATAGATGAGGGTGGGAACGTAGATCGATCGGTAAATTGAGAGCTTTGCCTTTTGACTCAGCTCTCTCTTCACCACGACAGACCGGTACAGCGCCCGCTTCACTGCGGATGCTGCACCTATCCGCCTATCGATCTCACGCTCCAGTTTTCCCTCATTCGTGAACAAGACCCCGAGATACTTAAACTCCTCCACTTGGGGCAGGACCTCCTCCCCGACCCGGAGAGGGCATGCTACCCTTTTCCGGCTCAAGACCATGGCCTCGGATTTGGAGGAACTGATCCTCATCCCGGCCGCATCACACTCTGCTGCAAACCGCTCCAGCTGAAGTAAACATGAGGGAGACCATATTGTGTCTTTAAACACATACGGTGCCACCCAGATGTAAAGGATTTTATCAGGGGTCAGTATTAAGCTGAACTCTTTATCCTTAATTAATTACTTATTCAGATTGAATAGTAATTTCACGGATTCTTTTCTTTTTCAGTTTACCCAATATTTCTGTGATCTTTATGATGGATAAATAAATAAAGCCATTAAGTGACAGAGACGTTAACTTAGTTTGATATGTCAAAGACACTACCATTTATTTAAAATAAATCAACTAAATTAACACCATTACACTTGATTGACATGATTTCACTTTCTTTCAATTTAACACGTCAGCACAGTTAAATTACAACACAACAGACATAAATACTGGATGTTAACATATTTAGTCTGAGGGCTCTTTAGCTTAAATATAGTTTCCAGATAGATTGAGAGGGATAAGGAAATAGGAGGAGAGATGGTTTAAAGGAAATTGTCTTGAGCATGTTACCAGAAATGACACTTTCCATCCGATTTCTGCTGAAATCCAGGTACGTTTGTAAACAGCTCTTTACCTTCGACGACGAGTCTGATAAAGAGATGACACCAGCCTTTCAGATGCACAGAGTCCTTCAGGCCCAGCACGTCCGAGCTGGTTGTTTACTTTCCAACGTCTCCTGGGTTCCGCTTGGTCATCAGAAAATGTGTCAGCTCCTGGTTGACTTCAAGACGAGATGTTTCTCAAAGAAAGTTCATTAAGAACTTGGAGCTCTTGGAGCTATATTTAATTTATGGAGGCGTCCATAAATTCTTCATTGAATAAGCCAGTCTTTGGCGTATGACTGCAGCTTACATCAGCTTCCAAGGCAGAGAGCTTTCAGGTCTCTGTCCATTCCAACTCTGAAGAGAAAGTTCACATCTTTCCTTCCTCACAGGAACTCACAGGAACTAACTCGTTCCTTCAAAACTCTCGCAGACTCATCAGTTCCAGTAACAGCTTAGAACTTTTAGGAAGGATCTGAGATGAGAGAAACTTGTCTCTTTTCCATTGGTTCAAAAAGAAAAACAATCGAGCAGTTCACTTGTTATCACGATTCAAGGTGAAATTCAGCAGAGGGAGATTGTTTAGGAAAAGACAGAGAAAGCTGGAGTCATTCTCCTGCAAACAACGGATTAACTGTCTTCTTATTTCTAAACAAAACGGTCGGGCCTCTGTGACCCGAGACTTCAACTTTAACACAGCAGGAGTGACACAGTAATACTCCATATTAAAAGAATAACAGCATATAACATATATCATGAAAATGACAAAAGTTATTCTTTTGATCACATCAGCCTAAAATCAAAGATAGAAATAGTCTCTTTTGGTGACTATGTTCTCAGATTACAACTAATGGAATAATTTGTAGTAAATGTCTTGCTTTACTGAGAGGTCAGTAAAGGTCATCTCTGGAACAGTTCAAAAATACACAGGTGTATCAAAGCCCCTCCCTGGGCTGCCACCTTACCGTGGTGGAGGGGTTTGAGTGTCCCAATGATCCTAGGAGCTATGCTGTCAGGGGCTTCATGCCCCTAGTAGGGTCACCCAAGGCAGACAGGTCCTAGGTGAGGGACCAGACAAAGTGCAGCCCAAAAACCCCTATGATGAGTACAATTAATGGACTAAGTTTTCCCTCGCCCGGACGCGGGTCACCGGGGCCCCACTCTGGAGCCAGGCCCGGAGGTGGGGCACGCTGGCGAGCGCCTGGTGGCCGGGCTTTTACCCATGGAGCCCGGCCGGGCACAGCCCGAAGAGGAGACGTGGGTCCCCCTTCCCATGGGCTCACCACCTGTGGGAGGGGCCAAAGGGGTCGGGTGCAATGTGAGATGGGTGGTGGCCGAGGGCGGGGACCCTGGCGGTCTGATCCTCGGCTACAGAAGCTGGCCATTGGGACATGGAATGTCACCTCTCTGGTGGGGAAGGAGCCTGAGCTAGTGTGTGAGGTTGAGAGTTTCCGACTAGAAATAGTCGGACTCACCTCAACGCATGGCTCTGGCTCTGGAACCAGTTTCCTTGAGAGGGGTTGGACACTCTTCCACTCTGGAGTTGCCCCTGGTGAGAGGCGCCGAGCAGGAGTGGGCATACTGGTTGCCCCCCATCTTGGTGCCTGTACGTTGGGGTTCACCCCGGTGAACGAGAGGGTAGCCTCCCTTCGCCTACGTGTGGGGGGACGGGCTCTGACTGTTGTTTGTGCCTATGCACCAAACGGCAGCTCAGACTACCCACCCTTTTTGGAGTCCTTGGAGGGGGTATTGGAGAGTGCGCCTCCTGGGGACTCCCTTGTTCTACTGGGGGACTTCAACGCTCACGTGGGCAATGACAGTGAGACCTGGAGGGGTGTGGTTGGGAGGAACGGCCCCCCTGATCTGAACCAGAGTGGTGTTCTGTTATTGGACTTCTGTGCTCGTCATGGATTGTCCATAACGAACACCATGTTTAAGCATAAGGGTGTCCATATGTGCTCTTGGCACCAGGACACCCTAGGTCGCAGTTCGATGATCGACTTTGTTGTCGTCTCATCTGATCTGCGGCCGCATGTCTTGGACACTCGGGTGAAGAGAGGGGCGGAGCTGTCAACTGACCACTACCTGGTGGTGAGTTGGCTCCGATGGTGGGGGAGGATGCCGGTCAGACCTGGCAGACCCAAACGTATTGTGAGGGTCTGCTGGGAACGTCTGGCAGAGTCTCCCGTAAGACGGAGCTTTAACTCCCACCTCCGGGAGAGCTTTGAACACGTTCCGAGGGAGGCGGGGGACATGGAGTCCGAGTGGGCCGTGTTCCGCGCCTCTATTGTCGAGGCAGCTTATCGGAGCTGTGGCCGCAAGGTTGTTGGTGCCTGTCGTGGTGGCAACCCTCGAACCCGGTGGTGGACACCGGCAGTGAGGGATGCTGTCAGGCTGAAGAAGGAGTCCTATTGGGCCTTTTTGGCTTGTGGGACCCCGGAAGCAGCTGATAGGTACCGGCAGTCCAAGCGGCATGCGGCTCGGGTGGTTGCTGAGGCAAAAACTCGGGCGTGGGAGGAGTTCGGAGAGGCCATGGAGAATGACTTCCGTACGGCTTCGAGGCGATTCTGGTCCACCATCCGGCGTCTCAGGGGGGGAAAGAGGTACGCGACCAACACCATTTATGGTGGGGGTGGCGTGCTGCTGACCTCAACTCGGGATGTTGTGAGTCGGTGGGCGGAATACTTCGAAGACCTCCTCAATCCTACTGGCACGTCTTCCATGGAGGAAGCGGAGCCTGGGGACTTTGGGTCGGGTTCTCCGATCTCTGGTGCTGAGGTCGCCGAGGTGGTTAAAAAGCTCCGCGGTGGCAAGGCTCCGGGGGTGGATGAGATTCGCCCGGAGTTCCTTAGGGCTCTGGATGTTGTGGGGTTGTGTTGGCTTACGCGACTCTGCAATATCGCGTGGACATCGGGGGCAGTTCCCTTGGATTGGCAGACTGGGGTGGTGGTTCCCCTATTCAAAAAGGGGGACCGTAGGGTGTGTTCCAACTATAGGGGGATCACACTCTTAAGCCTCCCTGGTAAGGTCTATTCAGGGGTTCTGGAGAGGAGGGTCCGTCGGATAGTCGAACCTCGGATTCAGGAGGAGCAATGTGGTTTTCGTCCTGGTCGTGGAACACTGGACCAGCTCTACACCCTCAACAGGGTCCTGGAGGGTGCGTGGGAGTTTGCCCAACCAGTTTACATGTGCTTTGTGGACTTGGAGAAGGCATTCGACCGCGTCCCTCGGGGGGTTCTGTGGGGGGTACTCCGGGAGTATGGGGTACCAGGCCCTTTGATAAGGGCTGTTAGGTCCCTGTACGACCGGTGTCAGAGCTTGGTCCGCATTGCCGGCAGTAAGTCAGGCTCGTTTCCGGTGAGAGTTGGACTCCGCCAAGGTTGCCCTTTGTCACCGATTCTGTTCATAACTTTTATGGACAGAATTTCTAGGCGCAGCCAAGGTGTTGAGAGGTTCCGTTTTGGTGGCCTTAGAATCGCTTCTCTGTTTTTTGCAGATGATGTGGTCCTACTGGCTTCATCAGTTCGTGATTTACAACTTTCACTGGAGCGGTTTGCAGCCGAGTGTGATGCGGCCGGGATGAGGATCAGTTCCTCCAAGTCCGAGGCCATGGTCTTGAGCCGGAAAAGGGTAGCATGCCCTCTCCGGGTCGGGGAGGAGGTCCTGCCCCAAGTGGAGGAGTTTAAGTATCTCGGGATCTTGTTCACGAATGAGGGAAAACTGGAGCGTGAGATCGATAGGCGGATAGGTGCAGCGTCCGCAGTGAAGCGGGCGCTGTACCGGTCTGTCGTGGTGAAGAGAGAGCTGAGTCGAAAGGCAAAGCTCTCAATTTACCGATCGATCTACATTCCCACCCTCATCTATGGTCATGAGCTTTGGGTTATGACCGAAAGAACAAGATCTCGGATACAAGCGGCTGAAATGAGTTTTCTCCGCAGGGTGGCTGGACTCTCCCTTAGAGATAGGGTGAGAAGCTCAGTCATCCGGGAGGGACTCGGAGTAGAGCCGCTGCTTCTCCACATCGAGAGGAGCCAGTTGAGGTGGCTCGGGCATCTGGTTAGGATGCCTCCTGGACGCCTCCCTGGTGAGGTGTTCCGGGCATGTCCCACCGGGAGGAGACCCAGAGGAAGACCCAGGACGCGCTGGAGGGACTATGTTTCTCGGCTGGCCTGGGAACGCCTTGGGATTCCCCCGGAGGAGCTGCTCCAAGTGGCTGGGGAGAGGGAAGTCTGGGCCTCCCTACTTAGGCTGCTACCCCCGCGACCCGACCCCGGATAAGCGGAAGAAGATGGATGGATGGATGGATGTATCAAAGTGGCCACGGTCATGCCCACTACACAGCGAAACCTGTAGATCACGATCTGATGAAGCCAATAGGACCACATTATCTGCAAAAAACAGAGAAGCGATTCTAAGGCCACCAAAACGGATCCTCTCAACACCTTGGCTGCGCCTAGAAATTCTGTCCATAAAAGTTATGAACAGAATCGGTGACAAAGGGCAACCTTGGCGGAGTCCAACTCTCACTGGAAACGAGCCTGACTTACTGCCGGCAATGCGGACCAAGCTCTGACACCGGTCGTACAGGGACCTAACAGCCCATATCAATGGGCCTGGTACCCCATACTCCCGGAGTACCCCCCACAGAACCCCCCGAGGGACGCGGTCGAATGCCTTTTCCAAGTCCACAAAGCACATGTAAACTGGTTGGGCAAACTCCCACGCGCCCTCCAGGACCCTGTTGAGGGTGTAGAGCTGGTCCAGTGTTCCACGACCAGCACGAAAACCACACTGCTCCTCCTGAATCCGAGGTTCGACTATCCGACGGACCCTCCTCTCCAGAACCCCTGAATAGACCTTACCAGGGAGGCTTAAGAGTGTGATCCCCCTATAGTTGGAACACACCCTACGGTCCCCCTTTTTGAATAGGGGAACCACCACCCCAGTCTGCCAATCCAAGGGAACTGCCCCCGATGTCCACGCGATATTGCAGAGTCGCGTAAGCCAACACAACCCCACAACATCCAGAGCCCTAAGGAACTCAGGGCGAATCTCATCCACCCCTGGAGCCCTGCCACCGCGGAGCTTTTTAACCACCTCGGTGACCTCAGCACCAGAGATTGGAGAGCCCGACCCAAAGTCCCCAGGCTCCGCTTCCTCAGTGGAAGACGTGCCAGTAGGATTGAGGAGGTCTTCGAAGTATTCCGCCCACCGACTCACAACATCCCGAGTTGAGGTCAACAGCACGCCATCCCCACCATAAATGGTGTTGGTCGCGTACCGCTTTCCCCCCCTGAGACGCCGGATGGTGGACCAGAATCGCCTCGAAGCCGTACGGAAGTCATTCTCCATGGCCTCTCCGAACTCCTCCCACGCCCGAGTTTTTGCCTCAGCAACCACCCGAGCCGCATGCCGCTTGGACTGTCGGTACCTATCTGCTGCTTCCGGGGTCCCACAGGCCAAAAAGGCCCAATAGGACTCCTTCTTCAGCCTGACAGCATCCCTCACCGCCGGTGTCCACCACCGGGTTCGAGGGTTGCCACCACGACAGGCACCAACAACCTTGCGGCCACAACTCTGATAAGCTGCCTCGACAATAGAGGCGCGGAACATGGCCCACTCGGACTCAATGTCCCCCGCCTCCCTCGGAACGTGTTCAAAGCTCTCCCGGAGGTGGGAGTTAAAGCTCCGTCTTACGGGAGACTCTGCCAGACGTTCCCAGCAGACCCTCACAATACGTTTGGGTCTGCCAGGTCTGACCGGCATCCTCCCCCACCATCGGAGCCAACTCACCACCAGGTAGTGGTCAGTTGACAGCTCCGCCCCTCTCTTCACCCGAGTGTCCAGGACATGCGGCCGCAGATCAGATGAGACGACAACAAAGTCGATCATCGAACTGCGACCTAGGGTGTCCTGGTGCCAAGAGCACATATGTACACCCTTATGCCTGAACATGGTGTTCGTTATGGACAATCCATGACGAGCACAGAAGTCCAACAACAGAACACCACTCGGGTTCAGATCAGGGGGGCCGTTCCTCCCAACCACACCCCTCCAGGTCTCACTGTCATTGCCCACGTGAGCGTTGAAGTCCCCCAGTAGAACAAGGGAGTCCCCAGGAGGCGCACTCTCCAATACCCCCTCCAAGGACTCCAAAAAGGGTGGGTAATCTGCGCTGCCGTTTGGCGCATAGGCACAAACAACAGTCAGAGCCCGTCCCCCCACACGTAGGCGAAGGGAGGCTACCCTCTCGTTCACCGGGGTGAACCCCAACGTACAGGCACCAAGATGGGGGGCAACAAGTATGCCCACTCCTGCTCGGCGCCTCTCACCAGGGGCAACTCCAGAGTGGAAGAGTGTCCAACCCCTCTCAAGGAAACTGGTTCCAGAGCCAGAGCCATGCGTTGAGGTGAGTCCGACTATTTCTAGCCGGAACCTCTCAACCTCACACACTAGCTCAGGCTCCTTCCCCACCAGAGAGGTGACATTCCATGTCCCAATGGCCAGCTTCTGTAGCCGAGGATCAGACCGCCAGGGTCCCCACCCTCGGCCACCACCCATGCATCATTTTTAGACGTTTCTATTTTTAGTGATATTACGCAGGTGGAAGAACGAGGTTCTAGTAAAGTTTTTAATGTGGGGGATCAAAAATGACACCAAGATTTTTAACATTAGAAGTAGAGACAGATTAATGTCATCCAAGGAGGAGAAAGACTGAAACATTAATTACTATGATGCTCAGGTCCAAAAACTAAAACCTCAGTCTTGTCTGTTCAAAAGCAGAAAATTAAGGGTCATCCAGGATTTTATGTCTTTAAGACATGTTTGTAGTTTAAGTAACTGATTGGATTCATTGGTTTAATGGACAAATATAACTGTGTATCAACAGCATAACAATGAAAATATCCCATGCTGTTTAATAACTTTACCTAACAGAAGCATATATAAATTAAAGAGTATTGGCCCAAGCACTGAACCCTGAGGAACTCCATGACTAACTTTGGTGTTTGAAGAAGATTCATTATTTACATTTACAAACTGGAATCTATCAGATAAATATGATTTAAATCAATTTCAAAGTCAAAGTCAACTTTATTGTCAGACCTGCAATATGTACAGGACATACACAGAATTGAAATTGCGTTTCTCTCAGTCCCTCGGTGCAACATTAACTATTTAAACATTGAACCACTGAAACATATAATAATAGACATAAGCATAAAATAATAAAACTGTAACACTGTCCTGAGTTTTTGCATAGTGGTATAAGAGTATGAAAATGTACACCAACTCTAAAACTAAAACACTAAACATTTAATGAACATAATACTGTCCTGAGTATATTTAGCAATTTAGAGCTGTTCCTGTAATTCAAACATCATATTCAAGTCTCTGTAGTAAAATATTATGATCAACTGTATCAAATGCAGCACTGAGGTCTAACAGGACCAGTGGAGACACCTGTCCATTGTCAGAGACCATGAGAATATCATTAGTAACTTTCACCAGTGCAGATTCAGTGGTGAGATCTAAACCCTGACTGAAACTCTTCAAACAGATTATTTCTTTGTAGATGTTCAGATGGAGCGGCTGTGGCTGAATGGTTAGGGCAGTCGTCTTTCAATGCGAGAGTTGAGGGTTCAATTCCAAACAGCAGTCACATGCCAAAGTGTCTCTGCAAGACACTGAACCCCTAAATGCCTCTGATGTGTGTCCCATCAGTGTATGAATGTGATAACACACTGATTAGTCTTTGTACAGAAATAGTAGAGTGCTGTATGAATGGGTCAATGAGGACACAGATTGTAGTGTAAAGCACTTTGAGTGTCTTGATCAGATGTAAAGAACTACAGTATATATATATATATATGAGTGCAGTCCATTTACCATTTACGTAACTGACCTGCAACAATTTTCTCTAGAATTTTTTTTAGATTAAAGATTCCTGAGTCAAAGTTGTGTTTCTTAAGTAAAGGTTTAATTTCAGCAATCTTAAAGTGCTGTGGTACATAACCATTTATTAGAGACAAATTAAGTAGATCCAAAATGTGTTATAAATTAGGGGAAATACCTCTTTAAATAGCTTGGTTGGGATGGGATCGAGCAGACGTGGATGGTTTGGATGAAGATATTATTTTTGACAATTCAAAGAGCTCAACAGGACAAAAACATTCCAAACATAAATGTGGTTCTAGTGAAAATTTTAACGTTGCCTCATCTGTCACAGAACCAGAGGCGATAGTAGGAAGGTTGGTTCAAATTTCTTCCCTAAGTGAAATAATCTAATTAATAAAGATTTCATAAATAATTCATTTATATAGAATTAAACCCAGGAATCACTTGTGTTCTCACACCAATTTTCACTTTGCTCTTCATTTGTCTCTGTGGAGACACTGTCCTGCACATACACACTGCAAGTGCATGATGATACGAGCTGCATGAGAAACTCATAGATTGGTTATTGTGGTTTGATTCCGTTTTCTGAGAAATGTGAGTGGCCTTTTTGAAGGTTAACCACATTTGGTTCCTTTAAACCTGCGACGTGACTTTTATGTCGACCGTGTTGGTCCAACATGTCAGTATCTGATGAACATGAAACATCGTGCGGTCAAACAATAACTTTTGTTCTTCATCTGGTACCACATGGAGAGGCTCCTCCTTTAGTTTCTTCTGCGTTGAAGGACATAAAAGCTGAGCAGACTTCTGACCTGAAAACAGAAGACGACTTCTCAGACGTCTGGGACAGGACTCTCTCACTCTCATCTTTACCAGGTAAGCTTTTTTGTTTAACGGTAAGTGAAGCTAGCTCGTGTTTTCTGGACTGGAGGTGTATCAAAGTACTGAAACTCCTAAATACACGGAACTATTACTCCGTTTGGTATTCTGAATCCTTTAAGTGAGAAAGTTTTGTAAATTAAAAGTTGCGTGTAAACAAAAACACATTCTGACCCCACCGGTGCCTTTTCCAGCAGGGAACAACATCAAATTGTTTTAGAGATGTGAGAGTTCATAAATGATTTAAAATCTTATGTTTGTGTTTTTACATAGGACTGAACCAGTTTGACTCCTGTTCAGCTAACAACAAGGTAAGGACCTGGTTTGGACTCATGGTCGAACATTTATTCATTTAAAACCGACAAACCCAGTTGTTGAACGAGGGAAAGTAAATACCCAAAGTTGAGTAAAAAAAACATTAAAAAGTGAATTTTGCATGTGTGGTCCCCTTTAAATATTTGTACATATTTTAGGGATAATTTCAACTTTAAACTTCTCGTTAGGAAACGATGAGGATCCTGCTGTTCTGCTCATGGCTGATTCTGCTTGGTGCCTTGGAGGAACCAAACTGGTCCGAACCAGCAGGAGAACCGTGTGTGAATGCAACTTACTACGACTTCAGGAAACGACACATAGATCCAAGCATGACGGCCGAAAAATGTAACTGGGCGATGGAACGGAAGAAGATTGGTCCAAAAAAACGCTGCAAGAATATCAACACATTCATCCTCGCCAATGAAACGGAGGTCAAAGCCATTTGTAATGGTCAGACCGAAGATGATGAAACCTCCATACCGACTCTTAGTAAAGAGAAGTTCAGAATCGTTGTGTGTAACCTTACAAACGAAGTGAAGAAACCCAGGTGTGAGTATCACGGGGAGCTTCTGACCAACAGAGTGGTCAACGTGACTTGTGTAGAAGGTTTACCTGTGCACTATGAGAATGACCTGTAGAGCTTTGATCATTCTGAGAATACGACTCAAATACATCGCGCAGCTTTTACAAACAGGAGCGTCTGTTCAAACTTGTTCTTACGCTTTACCACGAAATGCAAAGAATAAACCTGCTTTTGCAACAAAACCGCCTCAGAAAGTTTTTTATTTATTTTTCAAAGTTTATTTATTCTTTATTTATACAAGTTAGTCTCATTGAGTCATGAGGACACATTTTCAAGAGAGACCTGTTTGGGGCATCTGTCTCAGATTTTTTTATCTGATATTATTGAACACGATAAAGGCATAAAAAATGGGGATTTTAATATTCATGTAGATGTTGAAAATGATAGCTCAAGCAAAGCTTTTAATAATTTAATTTAAACAATCTCTTCCATTAATGTTTTCCTCTGTCTTGCAGAGTAATAAAACAGAGAACAGTGATTTAGATCATCTAGTTGATAATTTTACAACCACTTTGCAAACTTCACTCGATAAAGTTGCTTCGGGAGCTACTGTACTTCGTGGGTACGGAGTCATACAAAGGGCACCAGTTTGATAAACTCTTAAGAAATATAGCGTAAATTGATTTTTTTTAATAATAAACATATTTTTAAGAACATATTTTTAATATAGACATTTTAATATATATATAAATACAAAAAAAGAATAACTACTGAATAAAATGAAATTTTAAATGCCGCTTAGTAGTGAGTTGTACTATTTTTAGAACAGGTCAGAGGGCACCTCAAATGATCCTTGGGTGCTCGCGGGCACCGTGTTGGTGACCCCTGCCCTTCTGTATAAAAAGATAAGGAGTGGTCTGTACTTTAAAGCAGGCACCTAGCAACCAGGAGAAAATGGCGCTCTACTAATGTTGAAGAATTTTATTTAACTTGGAAAGATAGTCTGCTAACATATAAGAAAGTTCTCCGTAAAGCTAGAACTGTATATTACTCATCTTTAATAGATGAGCATAAAAATAACCCCAGGTTTCTGTTTAGTTCTATTGCTAGACTAATTAAAAGTCCCATCTCTGTTGAACCATGTACATGTGTGTATATATACAGTATATATTAGGGGTGCAGGGAAAAAATCAGTTTTTTTAAGAATCTAGATTCTTAGTCCTGGCGATTCAGAATTGATTCTAAAAGCCCCAAAATCGATTTTTTTTTTTTACATTAAAACCCTGGAGCCATTAAAACTCTGGAGCCAGGCCCGGAGGAGGGGCACGTTGGCGAGCGCCTGGTGGCCGGGCTTTCACCCATGGAGCTCGGCCGGGCACAGCCCGAAGAGGAGACGTGGGTCCCCCTTCCCATAGGCTCACCACCTGTGGGAGGGGCCAAAGGGGTCGGGTGCATTGTGGAATGGGTGGTGGCCGAGGGCGGGGACCCTGGCGGTCTGATCCTCGGCTACAGAAGCTGGCCATTGGGACATGGAATGTCACCTCTCTGGTGGGGAAGGAGCCTGAGCTAGTGTGTGAGGTTGAGAGGTTCCGGCTAGAAATAGTCGGACTCACCTCAACGCATGGCTCTGGCTCTGGAACCAGTTTCCTTGAGAGGGGTTGGACACTCTTCCACTCTGGAGTTGCCCCTGGTGAGAGGCGCCGAGCAGGAGTGGGCATACTTGTTGCCCCCCATCTCGGTGCCTGTACGTTGGGGTTCACCCCGGTGAACGAGAGGGTAGCCTCCCTTCGCCTACGTGTGGGGGGACGGGCTCTGACTGTTGTTTGTGCCTATGCGCCGAACGGCAGCGCAGATTACCCACCCTTTTTGGAGTCCTTGGAGGGGGTATTGGAGGGTGCGCCTCCTGGGGACTCCCTTGTTCTGCTGGGGGACTTCAACGCTCACGTGGGCAATGACAGTGAGACCTGGAGGGGTGTGGTTGGGAGGAACGGCCCCCCTGATCTGAACCCGAGTGGTGTTCTGTTGTTGGACTTCTGTGCTCGTCATGGATTGTCCATAACGAACACCATGTTCAGGCATAAGGGTGTCCATATGTGCTCTTGGCACCAGGACACCCTAGGTCGTAGTTCAATGATCGACTTTGTTGTCGTCTCATCTGATCTGCGGCCGCATGTCCTGGACACTCGGGTGAAGAGAGGGGCGGAGCTGTCCACTGACCACTACCTGGTGGTGAGTTGGCTCCGATGGTGGGGGAGGATGCCGGTCAGACCTGGCAGACCCAAACGTATTGTGAGGGTCTGCTGGGAACGTCTGGCAGAGTCTCCCGTAAGACGGAGCTTTAACTCCCACCTCCGGGAGAGCTTTGAACACGTTCCGAGGGAGGCGGGGGACATTGAGCCCGAGTGGACCATGTTTCGCGCCTCTATTGTCGAGGCAGCTTATCGGAGTTGTGGCCGCAAGGTTGTTGGTGCCTGTCGTGGTGGCAACCCTCGAACCCGGTGGTGGACACCGGCGGTGAGGGATGCTGTCAAGCTGAAGAAGGAGTCCTATTGGGCCTTTTTAGCCTGTGGGACCCCGGAAGCAGCAGATAGGTACCGGCAGTCCAAGCGGCATGCGGCTCGGGTGGTTGCTGAGGCAAAAACTCGGGCGTGGGAGGAGTTCGGAGAGGCCATGGAGAATGACTTCCGTACGGCTTCGAGGCGATTCTGGTCCACCATCCGGCGTCTCAGGGGGGGAAAGCGGTACGCGACCAACACCATTTATGGTGGGGATGGCGTGCTGTTGACCTCAACTCGGGATGTTGTGAGTCGGTGGGCGGAATACTTCGAAGACCTCCTCAATCCTACTGGCACGTCTTCCACTGAGGAAGCGGAGCCTGGGGACTTTGGGTCGGGCTCTCCAATCTCTGGTGCTGAGGTCGCCGAGGTGGTTAAAAAGCTCCGCGGTGGCAAGGCTCCGGGGGTGGATGAGATTCGTCCTGAGTTCCTTAGGGCTCTGGATGTTGTGGGGTTGTGTTGGCTTACGCGACTCTGCAATATCGCGTGGACATCGGGGGCAGTTCCCTTGGATTGGCAGACTGGGGTGGTGGTTCCCCTATTCAAAAAGGGGGACCGTAGGGTGTGTTCCAACTATAGGGGGATCACACTCTTAAGCCTCCCTGGTAAGGTCTATTCAGGGGTTCTGGAGAGGAGGGTCCGTCGGATAGTCGAACCTCGGATTCAGGAGGAGCAGTGTGGTTTTCGTGCTGGTCGTGGAACACTGGACCAGCTCTACACCCTCAGCAGGGTCCTGGAGGGCGCGTGGGAGTTTGCCCAACCAGTTTACATGTGCTTTGTGGACTTGGAGAAGGCATTCGACCGCGTCCCTCGGGGGGTTCTGTGGGGGGTACTCCGGGAGTATGGGGTACCAGGCCCATTGATATGGGCTGTTAGGTCCCTGTACGACCGGTGTCAGAGCTTGGTCCGCATTGCCGGCAGTAAGTCAGGCTCGTTTCCAGTGAGAGTTGGACTCCGCCAAGGTTGCCCTTTGTCACCGATTCTGTTCATAACTTTTATGGACAGAATTTCTAGGCGCAGCCAAGGTGTTGAGAGGATCCGTTTTGGTGGCCTTAGAATCGCTTCTCTGTTTTTTGCAGATGATGTGGTCCTATTGGCTTCATCAGCTCGTGATCTACAGCTTTCACTGGAGCGGTTTGCAGCTGAATGTGATGCGGCCGGGATGAGGATCAGTTCCTCCAAATCCGAGGCCATGGTCTTGAGCCGGAAAAGGGTAGCATGCCCTCTCCGGGTCGGGGAGGAGGTCCTGCCCCAAGTGGAGGAGTTTAAGTATCTCGGGATCTTGTTCACGAATGAGGGAAAACTGGGGCGTGA